>JAQZBX010090032.1:0-12561 GCA_029593785.1 Cabassous unicinctus
AAAACTCCTGCATCACATATAGGTTTGAGTAGAAGGGACTGATGGACCATGTGCAGGGATGACTTGTTTGAGTCCAACTCTGTCAGTCTCAGGAACACAGATGCCAATGAAGAGCCCACTAATTAGGCATCATTCTCTGGGGCTATCCCCACTTGTATAGGACCTGGGTGTCACCAGAGCCCTTAGGGGTCCCTCAGTGTGGGGTGATATCCACTTAGGTGCTCTATGAGATCCTACTGAGGTATGCATAAGTATTAACTCTGGGATGACCTCCCGACTCTCTTTGAAGTCTCTTAGCCATGTGAACTCATTTCTCTTTACCAATTTAGCATACACAAACACTGTTCTTATACCCCTCTGCCTACCACCTTTTTGTTATACTTGGTACAAACCATAATCTATAAAAGTCTTAGAAGAAAATAGGGGAGATTCTTCATGATCTTTTCTTAGCCAATGGTTTCTTATACTTTATACAATAAGCACAAGAAAGAAAGAGAAACAAATTGAACTTCATCAACATTCAAAACTTTTATCAAAGGACTTTTTCATGAAAGAAGACAGTCATCCCAGAGAACTGGAGACAATATTTAGAAAGCATATCTGATAAGACTTTAATATCCTAAATTGGTAAATAAATCCTTCAACACAACAGTATGAAGAAAAGACATTTCTGCAAAGACATACAAATGGCCAATTAAGCACATGAAAAATTTCTCAACATCCTTAGCCATTAGGGAACTGTAAATAAAAACCAGAATGAGATACCATTTCACACCCAATAGAGTAGCTACCATCTTTGTTTCCTAGATGCCAAAAAATATATACAATGAGTTGGCTGAACAACAGGAATTTATTAGTTCACAGTTTCAGAGGCTAAGAAGGTTTGTTTACACCTGGGTCAGTATTTTCAGCCTGGTTGATAATCTTGGGGCTCTTTTGCATTTCCATCACCCACAATGCACACAGCAGTGTGTTCTCATTTCTCTTCTCTGCTCTATTGTCTTCCAGGTTCTGGTGCTTCTTGTAGCTTCCTCCTCATGGCTTCCTCCTCTGTGTCTAATTTCCTTTTAAGGACTTCTCCCATATTGTATTAAGACCCATCTTCATTCACTTTGGGCACACCTGATCTAAAAACCTCAGAGGTCCTATTGTAATGGGTATAAAAATGGGTTTGCAACAACAGGACCAGAGATTGAGACCTGAATATGCCTTTTATGGGACAAATAATGCAATCTGCAACAAGTACTTAAAAGAACAGAAAATATCAAGTGCTGGAGAGTATATAGGGAAATAAGAATACTTATTCATTGGAGGGAATATAAAATGTTACATTTGCTGTGGAAAACAATTTGGCAGTTCCTCTGAAAGCTAAGTATACAATTGCCATATGTCCCAGCATTCATTCATAAGTATGTAACTGATATATTTGAAAGGAAGGACTCAAACAGATACCTGAACACTGATGTTCATAGCAGCAATATACACAATATCCAAGAGAAGGAAGCAACCCAAGTATACATCAACAGATGAATGGATAAGTAAAACATTATATATATATATATATATATAATTGAATATTATTCAGCCATAAGAATGAATGAAGTTCTGATACATGCTACAACATGGATGAAGTTGGAAGACAGCATATTGAGTGAAATAAGTTAGAAAGAATTGTATAACTGTTGAAAGAATCACTTATAAGAATTCACTTAATTTTGCAAATGCAGATTCAGAAACTAGAATAAAGGTTACCAGGGTCTGGAGTGGGGCTAAGAAAAGGGCAGTTTATGCTTAAAGTTTATGCTTGGGATGGTGAAAACATTTTGGTAATGAATGGTTGCAATGGTACCACAACATTATGAACATAATTAGCACAACTGAAGAGTATATTTGAACGTGGTTAAATGAGAAATTTCAGGTTTGACATATTTTACCAGAATAAAAACTTTGAACAGCCATGAAACTACACAGCACAAATGGTAAACACTAATGTAAACATTGGATTTCAGTTAGTATTATAATTATATTGTTTCATCAATTTTTTTTTATTTTTAAAGAAACTTTAGATTATATAAATGTTACAGAAAAAATATAAGCGATGTGAATATTCTCACTGTCCTCATTTTGTGATAATCAAGGTAGGCTAAACATTCACTAAATTAGAAACCATGCATGTGTCCCCAGACCTACTTTTTCTCCCTAGGTCTGGCTTTCAGAATGCTGGTGATAAACAAAGCCTGATTTATTATATGACCATGTTGTATGGGAAAAGACCATAACTCTAGGTATCTTTGGTCAACCTTAAGAGACATAGGAGGGGGACGGATGTGGCTCAAATGGTTGGGCGTCCCTCTCCCATATGGAAGGAACTAAGTTTGATCCCCTTGATATCCAAGTAAAATTTTTTAAAAAAAGAATAATATAAAAGGCACAAAGGCCACTAGGCCCCATGTGTGGGTGAGCTCTCCAGGCACCAAGTGTGGGTTTGCTGTCAGACACAGTGAGGGGGTGAGCCATCAAGCCACATGCACAGGTGCACTGCCAGGTCCCACACATGAGTGAGCCACCAGGCTCTGCAAGCCATGCAGCAAGATGATGACATAACAGGAGAGTGACACAAGGGAGAGCCAAGATGAAACATGATGAAAAACTAGGAACTAAGGTGGTGCAGGTGGTAGGATGCCTCTCTCCCACATCAGAGGTTCCAAAGATCAAATTCCAGTGAAGACAGGAGGAGATGGATGAGAAAAGAGGACTGAAATGGACACAGAGAGTTGTCCAGCAAATGGACACAAAAGCAGCAAAAAGGGGGGGGGGCATTAAAAATGAATAAAAGTAAATAAATAAATCCTTGAAAAAATGTACAGGGGAGTTAGATATGGACTATAGTTAGTAGTGACACTTTGATGATACTCTTTCATAATTTGTTAACAAATGTTTCACAATGCTAAGTATTTGTGGTGGAGACATGTGTGGGAGCCCTGTATGGTGTTATGCATGTTTGTTTTGTAGGTTCACAATGTTTACTGAATACTTGTATTTTATGTGTGTTCACATATGAATGACATATTTCAATAAATTGTTTAAAAAATATATAAGGGATTCTCATATACCCTACTCCCTCCCTCTTCCACTTTCCCACATTAAAAACATCCTTCATTGTTTTGTTATGTTTGTTACAAATGATGAGCCCATATTAAAGCACTGCTACAAACCATGGACTACAGTTTACATTATAGTTTACATTTTGTCCTGCACAATTTTTTAAGTTATGATAAAATATACAATGGCCTGTATCTGCCACTGCAGTGTCATGCAGGACAAATCTACTGTCCTGAAATTGCCCCATCTTGTACCTATTTTTCCTTCTTCCATCCCTCAGAACTTCTGGCCGTCACTGGCCTTTACATCAATGATAAGAGTTCTTCTTATCATTTATAATAGAATAATAGTAAGTCTACTTTAGTCTATTGTTCATTTCCCAATCTTGAGGATTTTGGGATGGTGATGCCCACTCTGTTTTTAACTGAAAGGGGGCTTGATCCCATGGAAAAGATGGTTGGAGCTATCTTGCTTGTATTTGTAGACACTCTCTGTTCAGTTTCATGAATTTTAACTAAAGTACCCCACTAATGATACATTAATAACAGAGAAATAATAGGGACAACTGTATGTTTGAGGAGGGTAGTATATGGGTACTCTGTACATTTTGCATAATTTTTCTGTAAATCTACATCTCTGAATTAAAATAAATAAATTCTTATCTGTACAATGGGATTGTTCATATCTTCTCTATTAGACAGTGTGGCAAAGACCTTACTTTTGGTCCTAGAGGAGGAGGGTCCTCCTCATATTTCACTTGGAGCACCCTTCAAAATAGGGGAGGAAGAGACAGTTGGGCATCAACTTCAACTACTGATTGGCTAAAGTATAATCCTGAGAACAGCTAAAGTTTGAACCTCTCCAGGTTAGAAAGAGGCTGGTAACTGCCATCTTAAATCTGCACCCGACTCGAGGGGAAGTGGGACTGATTGAAAATCACAGTGCTGGTAGGGACGAGCTTCTTTCAATCTAGATCAGACTGCTGCTCTAGCCTAAGCCCCAGGCCCACCTCAGGCAGGGAGGAAGCTAGGGGGAGCTGTGCCAGCTTCTCCAGAAAACTACAGGCCACACCCTGGTGGTCTGGTTTCATCTTACCTTGGCAGCACAAGCCACCCCAGGAACTATTCTGTGGCAGGAATTGGAGGCTCCATTTCCCAAAAACAGGGGAGGAAGAGATGGTTGGCCACTGATTTCAGCTACTGATTAGTAAATTCAGCTGGCTAAAGTAAAACATTCAGAACAGCTAAAGTTTGAACCTGTCCAAATGAGAATGAGGCTGGTAGATGCTATTTTGATTCCACCCCCAGCATGAGGGGTAGCCAGGCTGACTGAAAATTACAGTGATGGTAGAGACCAGTTTCTTTCATCCAGATTGACCTGCAGCCCTAGCCTAGACTTTGGGCCCAACTCTAGCATGGAGGAAGCTGGTGGACCCTGCACCAGCCTATCCAGGGTACTGGAGGTACAATTGGCTGGCACAGACTGAATAATTGGATGTCTACCAGGGCAATTGCAGTCATCTTGAGCCTGTATTGCATAGATTGCTGCCCACACCTGCAGCCCCATCCTTGCCCCAGGCAGGGGAGAAAGGAGCATGCAGTTTCATCCATCTCTCTGGGCAACCACAGTCTAGGCCTGCATGAGTTGGATTATTCAACACAGGTCTGGTTCTGTCCCTACCTCTGGAACAGGAAAAAGTTGGGAGAAGTTTCATTGGTCCTTGGGACAATGAGGGCAGCTTGAGCCTCCACAGCTTATTGCACCAACTAAATCCTTGGTTCCTACTACACTACCAGCAAGGGAGAATGGGCAGGAATCACTGAACTAAAGAGAAAACCTGCACAAAGAATAAATACTCTAGTAAGCCAGATGCCAAGACACCAATAAAAAATTAAAATCCACACCAGGAAACAGGGAAATATGGCCCAGTTAAAGGAAAAGATAAACCTCCAAATGACATAAAGAGTTGAGACAACTAACCATAGATGTTCAAACAAATCTCCTTAATAAATTCAATGAGATGGCAAAAGAAATTAAGGATATTAAGGATACTTTGGATAAGCACAGAGAAGAATTTGAAGGCATACATAGATGTTGGATTCTTCTGATCTTTACTTCTAAGAAATAGTTTAGAGGCTTGCTTCCCTGCCCATGCAGGGAAGTCAGCACTATCAGTTACTACCTTAAACAGAAACATTCTTGATCTCTTCAGTTAATTAGTTTACCAAAACCTTCACCTCTATCTTATCTTTGATATAAGCCAGGATATATCTTCATTATCTTTCTGCTTGGATTGCTTATGGTGTTTTAACAACCTCTCACATACACACTGCCTACCTGCCCCTTCTCACAGACACCCTAAACTTTACTGTGAAAAAAATTCTGAATAAAAATTGTGCTGGGGATCAGCTCGAGAAGATAGCCCCTTTAGCTGTTCTCCCCCTACCTCTCTCAACCACTGTGTTCAGAGTAATTTCTTTGCACCACCGTGAACACTGCTGGACAGAGCTTCACAAGACTTTCCAGGATAGATTCCTGCAAGTTGTGACCCTGACATGATCAAACAGGCTGCTCAATTGGCACATCAATGGGTTGCATTTCATTTGGATACTTCATCATCCAAGGTAAGAGAACAGCAATGCCCACTCGGAATAGTTGCCTACGTTCATGGGAATGGGACTTTATACATCTTGTCCCACAGCTCCCTCAGAGGAGCTCTCAGTTAAAAACTCTGTATCCCCTCAAAAAGGAAGAAATATCTTCTCAATCCCCTCACAAGTAACAGAGGGAAATCATGTTAAACCACCAGTGTGAGGAAAGGTTAAATCACAAATACAAAATCCCACACAGGCAGAAGTGTTGAATAAGGCCTGTCAGTAAAAACATGCTTGTTAGAAAGCATTCTGCTAAAAAGTTAACTAAGATAAGGAAAACATGCCAGCAGCAACTCTACAAATATCCTGCTGCCTGTATAATAATGTAGCTGTGATCTGGTGCAGGCTTATAGAAATAAACTGCTGAAAGAGTAAAGCAAAAACAAAACAAAAAATGTAGCAATATTGGTGTTCTCTGTTTTGTTTCCATGTTGATTCTGGTTGGACCTATACAGCCAAATTGATAAAAATGATTGCAAAATTTTTATCAAAGTGTTAAAAGAAACTTTCAGTTTTCAATCAATAGCTTAGTCCTAAACTTCAAGCTTAAGTGTACTCCTAAAGAGTAGTAATCCAAAAAAATACATGTTATATGTCTGTCTAAACTGCTAAATTAAAGCTTAACTGCATTTATACTGTTTAAGTTGTCCTGGCTGGTTAATGATTACTAATAAAAGTGTTTCGAAAAACAAGCTTGCATATTATAGGCAACATAGATTCCAGAAAAAATACTAAAAGCAGTAAAATCAAAGATGTGAAATAATAGAGGGCTTGAAGTCAGCCATACCAAAAGAGTAAAAATTATAAGTCAAATTAGTAAGCTCTGTATTTCTATTACTGTTTTTTTTAAATCATTTTGTGTTTGTTCAGTGTCAGTGTATATTTTAATACCTGCAGATGGTAATATTAAATTAATAAATGAAAATTATTAAAAGCTCTATTCAAATGTCCAAAAATTTAAAAAGTGCTTATATTATTAAATATGGATATTAATTTAAAATAATAAAAAAGGTTATAACCAAATTAAGTTATTATTCTAACAAATTTGTTTAGTGTTAATGATAACTGTATGTTATAAGAAGTTTATTTGGAAACTGTTTCCCAAATAATTTTAGTAACCTGTATGTAAAGTGTGTAGAATGTGTTTTTATTATTAAAATAATAATAATAATAATTTTGTCCTAAGATAAAATAGTTATCAAAAAAAAGTAAAATGTAGAATAAAAGCTAAAAGAATACAAAAATTGCAAAAGGTTTGTGGAAAAATAATTTATGGTTAAAGTTAAGTAATATTTAATAGGTCTATCTAAAAAGTTTTAAAAGCTTTAGTATCAAATAGTATAATAACACAAAATTAAAATTCTGTTTTTTCTCAAAGTTTCTCAAGTCATTAGTCTGGTTTAGTAAATGTTTACAAAGAATTTTTCTCCTGAATAATCATTATACAAAAATGAAAGTCTGTTTTATCAAAATAAATTCTTGTACTTTAACCTTATTGTTACCTTGGAGAAACAAGTCATATCACGTTTAAAAGAATCTAATGTTCAAACCTGCTTTCTCAAAGTCAAATCCTGAAAAGTAGCTTTTTATTTCAAACTATTGTAAAACATTTATTCTTTCACTTAAAAAAAGGTAAAGTAATAAAATAGTTAAGTTTATTTAATATGCTATAGTTTAAATAAAAAGTGTTTAGAATGTATTATAAAACTAAAAATATACTTTAACCCTCAGTTAATAAAAATTATATAAATAAAAGGCTGCATATGAACACTAAAAAAATGTATAAAATCCAAAAAATTTAATGTTTTTGTTTCACAGAAACAACCTCTCTGCGTAAAAATCAAAAGGCAGATGCTTTAACTAATATTCATCTAATTTACCCCACTACTCCTAAAGAAGCAACTCTATAGCTGTAAAAAGAAAGCAACCATTAAGAGCTGCCAAGGCTAGTGCATAACAGTAAATTATAGTAAAGTAAAATAATACCACTACAGTATGCAGTAGTCCCAAATATTATTAGTTTGTGACAAAAATGAATATCCAATTATATCACTATCAATTTATTTTAAAATTTACTAAGGTTTCTTTAGTATTTCCTTAAGCAAGTCAAGCCAGCCCACATTCCCCTTGCTATAAAAAAGCCAACAATAAACTAAGTTTAAATTCAGCACTGTGAGTCACAACCCCACTTCTAATTAAAATGCTAAACCAATGCAGGTATTAAGATTACAAATTAATGTGCTGCCTCACAGCCCAAATAAGAAATAGTAATTTGTTGTTGCCTATGCTCCAAGTTATACAAAATAAAAAAGAATGAAGTCATTTTAATCATGCTACTAACATATAATCTCACTGGTTAAAATTCTTAAACCCATAAGAAAAAAATTTATCCATTAAATGCCTGCTAGTTAAAAGTATTATTATTGTTTGTTGCTATATAATCTACCGTAGTTATAAATTATATGTAAAATACTTAAATACTAATCAAAACTTCAGTACAATACATTGTATACTTAAGTAATTTGATAACTTGTAAGTTACACATAATTGTATATTATTAAATGTATATGTAAATCTCTTCTAAGTTTAAACAGTTCTAAAACCAAAAGTATTAAAAAGTAATGGATATTATTCAAACCTAAAAGTAAAACATCATGCAGGAAACTTTGTTAATCAGAAAACCAATGCCTTGCTAGTCAGCACTTTTCATATTTCAGGAAAAATATTGAGAACTAAAACAGTGAACACATCAAGAATGTTTTATAACAAATAAAAACAGATAAAGTGTATTCCAGAAAGTGTTGTGTTCCTCCCTGGGAAAGCTGGCCACCTTCTCAGGGTCCAATACATAAACCTTAGAATGTACTGCCCAGGGAGTATTGTGTTCCGTCCTGAGAAGGCTGGCCACTTCCTCAGGAATTTACACAGTGCTCATGAATTGGCATCTAGAGTATCAAGTTCATTAATCATGAATGCAGTAAAAAAAAAAAACAATCCCTAATCAAACCAATTAAAGTCCCACCCTAGGAGAAGGTGCTCTGCATGAATGTTTTCAATCAAAACTCTAGTATCAGCTACTGGTCCAAAACTTCCCAACTGAAAACTAGATGTTAGTGAGTTTGTATATACAATAGCTCTATTTATTTGTCATTCTGTAACTCTGTTCAATATTAATTTAATCTTTAAATTAATTATGATATTCTTGTTTCTCACTCTAATTATCAATATAAATGTATTAAACTAAATACACATGTTAGCATTTACCTTGTATCCATCCAGGACTTTATCCAAAAGGAGGCCAAGTATATCAGTGTGTCTCCCAGTTTAATAAGCATACAAATGTATGTATAAATATTGTAAAAGTTTAAGATATAGCACCTAAACCCCTGTTTATAATCAATTCTTCACTTATTTTGTATTTTTTCAATTATTAACAAAAGTTCACTAAATAAATATCAGTGGAAAATCCTACACAAAAAATGCTCAATAGCTCCACCATGTGTCAATATTATGTCTTTCAGGCTTTACACCCTACTCATTCTACTTTCCCACAAGCATGTATCAATCAGTAGATGGATAATATCCTTATTAAAACCCCCTCAAAAGCACTTTTAACACAACTCTATAAACATCTCCAAAATTCTCTTACTCAAACTAGTTTCCAAATAACCCCTAATAAAGTCCAATTAACCCAGCCTTAAAAATATTTAAAATATGTCATGTCATCTAAAACAATAAAACAAAAAAGGGGGAGTATGGATACCTCTCCTAAAAATACAATAGCCTTAGCAGTATATACTTTAAATTTTAAAAATTATAATAAAAACAGCTTCTCAGCAGCTAAGAAATATTTCTCCCCTCATCAGGAGAGTCATAAAACATGAGCAAAATTCTGTACAAAAAAAATGTTAGGAGAAATGTCTTGGAAGGGACCCTCTGACCTTCTAATGTGGGGTTGAGGTTATGTGTATGTTTTTACTCCAACAGGCCTCTGGTGGCTACCAGCAAAGAATGTGAAGCTATATCATGAGCTGGAAGGATAACTCATTCAACCCAATACAACAGATGGAGAAGATGATGATGGAGGAACAAAGGAATTCCTGGACACAACCATTAGATAACATAACATTATCCAAACACAGGGAGTAACTTGGGGAAGTCTTAAACAATTAAACCTAAAATATTCATTGGTATGCTTATTACTTTCATTATTTCAACTATTATCTTTGCACCACTGCCACCACTGTGGCAGACACCTTAACAAAATTTGTCCAAATTGCTCATGTATTTTATCAAATTATGACTAATGTCACCAATGACCTTTTAACACAAACTCATATCAATAATAATATTCTTATGAGACATGATGCTTTATAAGCATCTATGCTTTGAATAGATGAAAAAAATTAAGCACTGCTTACCAGCCAAAATTTACAGTGTGATTGGCAACATGTTAAAGTTTACATCACCCCTTTGCCTTGAAATAGCTTCCAACTTTCTTGAGAACAAGTTAAAACTCACCTTCAAGGAGCTTTCTCCTCCCATTTGCAGGGAGATGTACTAGCTCTCCAGCAATGCTTGGAGCATTACCTATCTCAAATTCAATTCCTCACTCAACAAAACATGTTTCAAATAATTAATGATAATTTACAGTGGTTAAATCCTTCTAATTGGTTTCATAGCCTAAATGTTAGAATTTAGATAATCTCTCATATTGGAATAATTCTGTTTGTTATTTTAAGAGCAATTCTCAAGTTAATTTGCAGTGTCCTCTCCCAAGCTTGCAGCATCAAACAGAAAATCATTGCCTTGGCCACAGCTTCATCCCTGCCCACTGCCGCTGAATCTCGAGAAGAGAGAAGCTTCAGAGCTCTATAGCACAAACATCTTTAATTCTTATCTCCTTTCTACCTTACCATTTTCCCAACCTTTCCATACTCCATATCAACTATGAACCTCATATTTGTGCTGTGTTACTCTGCATATTGGTCACCTTATATTTATCAAATGTAATTTCAGTTCCTGCATATCTGTACAACAAAAAGAGCTTAGTTGTGTCCATCAGTTTTGTATGCTGTGTGTAGAAGTCATGGGAAAATATCATTTGATTTCTATCCTGCTTTGCCTGGCTCCCAAAAGAAAAAGGATTGGTTAGCCAAAGATGGGAAAGATTCCTCAGGGAAGGAACAACCTAAGACAGGCACAGTCTCTTAGGGACCAGCAAGTATTATTGAGGAGGCTCGCAGTGGCCAACTTGCCTTATCCCTTCCAAGGAAGGAGTATCTTCCCTTTACAGTTTTATTCCCATACACACCTAAACCAAAAATCCTGTGGCTCTGCTACAACCTTGTCTCGGCAACACTCCTGGCTCTCTGTATATATTTTAAGGAAGGGGGATATGTGGGATTTTTCTGATTTTTAATTCTAAAAACTAGTTTAGAAGCCTGCTCCCCTGCAAGGAAGTCAGCACTATCAGTCCCTACCTTAAACAGCAACATTCTGGGTCTGTTCAGTTAATTAGTTAACCAAAACCTTTGCCTCTACCTTATTTTTGACATAGGCCAGTATATGTCTTCATTATCTTTCTGCTTGGATTGCTTGTGATATTTTAAATACCCCTCACATACACACTGCCAACCTGCCCCTTCTCACAGATACCCTATATTTTACTGTGAAAAAAATTCTGAATAAAAATTGTGCTGAGGAACAGCTCAAGAGCATAGTTCCTGTAGCTGTTCTCCCCCTAATGTCTCTCAACCACTGTGTTCAGAGTAAATTCATTGCACCACCATGAACTCTGCTGGGCAGAGCTTCAAAAGACTTTGCAGGATGAATTCCTGAACATAGAAAAATAGCAAATCTTATGGGAATGAAATGTACAATAAATGAACTTAAAATACACTGGAATCATATAATAGCAAATTTGAGGAGGCAGAAGAAAGGACAAGTAACCCTGAAGAAGTGGCCTCTGAATGTGAACATACAAAAGAACATATGAAGAAAACATTGGAAAAACTTAAACCAGGTCTCAGGGAACTAAACGACAGCAAGAGACATGCAAACATACATGTTATGGGTGTCCCAGAAGAAGAGAAGGGAAAATGGGCAGAAGGAATATTTGAAGAAATAATGGTAGAAAATTTCCCAACCCTATTGAAGGACATAGGTATCCACATTCATGAAGCTTGACATACTCCTATCCAAAAAAATCTCAATAGACCAGCACCACGACACACGCAAATCAGAATGTCAAATGCCAAAGACAAAGAGAGAATTCTGAAAGCAGCAAGAGAAAAGCAATGCATAATATATAAGAGATACTCAAGAAGAGTAAGTGCTGCTTTTTCACAAGAAACCATGGAAGCAAGAAGACAGTGGTATGATATATTTAAGATACTGCAAGAGAAAAACTTCCAGCCAAGAATCTTACATCTGGCAAGATTGTCTTTCAAAAGTGATGGTGAGTTTAGAATATTCACAGATAAACAGAAACTGAGAGTTTGTAACCAAGAGACCTGCTTTGCAGGAAATACTAAAGGGTATATGACAGCCTGAAAAGAAAAGGCAGAGAGAGGCCTAGAAGAGAGTCTAGAAATGAAGATTATGTCAATAAAAGTAACTGCAAGTGTCAAAAGAGTGGTGAAAATAATATATGACAGATAAGACCCATATATTCAGGAATAGACTTAACCAACAATGTAAAGAAAATGTATTCAGAAAACTACAACTCATTGTTAAAGAAATAAAAAAGTCCGAAATAATTGGGAGAATATTCTATGCTTACAGATTGGAAGACTAAATATCA
>JAQZBX010090033.1:0-12556 GCA_029593785.1 Cabassous unicinctus
AGGGTGCATCAGTGAGCTGCGAGCGTCTTCTCCTGTTTTAAAAGCCAGATTCATGGCAAAAAAGTTCTTAGCCACTGAAGCACAGCCCAGGGCTCCCTGTGCCCTTTATTATTGTTATTTCTGGGAATCTAAAACAGAGTCCTCTGCAGCTCTGTCACCCATACTCAGCGGCCCAAGTGCCGTGATGACTACCTGGTCTGTGGCGGCTGCACCTCTGCGGCCTCTTCTGCACATGCTGATTTTTGAAGGTGACAATGACCTGCTGGTATTTCTGGTCTCTTTGACAGAGTGGAGGAAGAAGCTGCCCAGAAGAACATGGCTCTAAAGAAGATTCGGGAGCTGGAATCTCAGATTTCTGAACTCCAGGAAGACCTGGATTCTGAGCGTGCGTCGAGGAATAAAGCTGAAAAGCAGAAACGGGATCTCGGGGAAGAGCTGGAGGCTCTGAAAACGGAATTGGAGGACACGCTGGATTCCACTGCTGCTCAGCAGGAGCTCAGGTGGGCCCTGGGACTGACTGCTCTCATCCCTGAGGATGGTGGGGAGCAGGACCCCCAGCCTCTGCACACACACCGGCATGGCTGCTACGTAGCAGAGCCTGGGGCCTGGAGGCGCCTCGGCAGCGTCTCTGCACCAAGGAGACCTGTTTAAGAACCCAGCTTAAAGTTCAGGGTGAGGCAAGGTGGTATTTAAGGCTGAAAGGGTGCCAGTGGCCTCTGCAAAGTGTGTTTGTGAGGCTGGGTAGGGGGACCAGCCAGGGACAAGCCCCAGGGCACATTGCTCCAGCATCCTTGGCCTCCACTCTGAGGGCTCTTCCCTGTCCAGGTCCAAACGCGAGCAGGAAGTGAACATCCTAAAGAAGACCCTGGAAGACGAGGCCAGGACCCATGAGGCCCAGATCCAGGAGATGAGGCAGAAACACTCCCAGGCCGTGGAGGAGCTGGCTGAGCAGCTGGAGCAGATGAAACGGGTGCGTGAGCCGCCGGGGGCTGGGGGCTGCCTCCACGACCGCAGGTGGGCTGGGCTGCTGCCAGGGCAGGTGTCCTCCCAAGACAGGCCGCCATGCTGGGCAGTGTAGCGTCCACCTGTCCTGCAGAGTCGAGCGGGTCTGTATCAGGCTGTCGGCCTGAGTCCAGCTCCCTTCCTTAGCACTGGAGACCTCAGCCACTAGTCACCTCTGTGCCCATCTGTAAAGGAGGATAATGCTAGGCCCGTCCGGTGTGGTCATGTCAGAGCCAAAGGAGCTGCGAGTACCTGTGAAGCGGAGGGCCTCAGCAGTCATTGTTGCCATACTTTCTCTCTATAGTAATTGTTTTGTTCATGAAAGCATCGTGAAAGTTCAGGGCCTGAAAGCATCATGGAATCGGACAACCCTGAAGCTGGGGTTCTCTAGAACACCCCAGCAAGTGGTTGGTCAGGGTCTTTTGGGGGAAAACCCTGGTGACATCGATCCCAGATGGTTTCTTGGTCAGGTGGCTGATGGCCGGGCAGTCCCTCACCAAGACCCGTTGCGCCTGTGGCTTCCAGCTCATGGCCAGTCCTGTTGGCAGCTGGAGAAGTCTCAGAATCTTCTATGAGGCAATATACAGAATGCTGTAGAAACATACCAAGTCTATTCGTGTCCTTTCAACTGCCCCAGTTCTCTTCAAGTTAGAGCCTTCCCTTGTCCTTAAGCTGTTTTCACCCAATCTGCTGTTGCATTCTCTCAGGTCCAGTTTACCCTCGAAGTTGTTGGTGACCCTGTGACTTGATCAGTACAGATTCGAATGGGATTGTTGCATTTATTTTGGAAACTCCACTTACATATTTTTTGAAAACTATTATTTTGAGTAGTAGCTATCAGAGGTTTTGTTAGAAGTCTGGGAACAATTAAAATTTCCTTTCCTCTATAATAGTACTGGTAAAATCAGAACACCAGCAGTGCCTGTCCCTTTGAATGTTCCCTCTACCCAGCGAGGGAGGCTGGGCAGGGCTTGAGCGTGGGGTGTGGGGATCCTGTGCCCGTCGCCCCCCAGTGGGTGAGAAGAGCACAGATGAGGCCAGGGCTCTCGCTAGCACGCTACCTCCTGAATTTTCCCAGCATTGTTTTTGCTGTTGGTGGCAGCGGTTTCTGGATCTGCACTCAGTGGCTCTTCCAGTGAGACCAGCCACATGCCAGAGCACAGGTGACCCCTTCACCTCCATGCTTTCTCCCCTATCAGGTGAAATGCAACCTAGAGAAGGCGAAGCAGACCCTGGAGGACGAGCGGGGGGAGCTGGCCAGCGAAGTGAAGGTCCTGCTGCAGAGCAAGGGCGACTCGGAGCACAGGCGGAAGAAGGCGGAGGCCCAGTGGCAGGAGCTGCAGGCCAAGTTCAGTGAGGGGGAGAGAGTGCGCACCGAGCTGGCTGACAAGGTCACCAGGCTGCAGGTGAGGCCTCTGTGAGACCCCCAGCAGCTCCTCCACTGTGGCCCCAATCGGCAGGACTCCCAACGCCTCTCTGTCTTGCCTCACTCTCGTTCCTCAGCCAAATCTATTGAGGTTCAGCTTGTGACTTGGATCCAGCTTTGCCTAAACGAGCCAAGCTAGAGTTGGTCATGGTTCCTTGTCTTTCCTGTCCCCGTGTAGGTTGAGCTGGACAACGTCACAGGTCTTCTCAACCAGGCTGACAGCAAGTCCAGCAAGCTCACCAAGGACTTCTCTGCTTTGGAGTCCCAGCTGCAGGACACCCAGGTAGGGGGCAGCGCCTGGGCCATTCCTGGGAGCCACCTTGTGCCCATGTGGCAGTGGCTGCCGGGCCTCTGGGTTTTCATCCTCTCACCTGCCCCCTCCCCACCCCATCCTGATCCCTGTGGTCTTGGGGTCCTCCCAGCCACCACCCCCACACACACCCGGCTTGTCCCGATTCCGGATGGACTTGCTCCTCCCTCCCTCGAGGGTGTGGTGGCCATGGGCTCTGGTGCTGCATCTCCTGAGCAGCTGCACCTCTTTCCCTGCCCTGTCCTCGGAGTAGGAGCTCCTGCAGGAGGAGAACCGGCAGAAGCTGAGCCTGAGCACCAAGCTGAAGCAGATGGAGGATGAGAAGAACTCCTTCAAGGAGCAGCTGGAGGAGGAGGAGGAGGCCAAGCGGAACCTCGAGAAGCAGATTGCCACCCTCCATGCCCAGGTTGGGTGCTGCCTGGCTGGGAGGCTGAGGGAAACTGTGGTGGGATTCTGCCTGGGTGTGCCCCTTGGAGAGCACATGCCTTCCGCTCAGGGCTCTTAGCCTGCGATCCAGGACAGGATCCAGGGACCCCTGGACTTGGATTTGGAGGGAAGGAAGACCTTGGTTTTCACTGGTCTTTAGCTGAAATGTACCCTTCCCTCCCACCACGGAGGTAGGCAGTCAGACAGGGTACCAGGAGCAGTGCTGGGACTCTACCAGTCACCCGACCCAGCGGTGGCAGGGCTTGTCACTACAGGATTGTCGTTAGGCCTGCCTCTGGGCCTCGTCACTCAGCATGTCAGTGAAGATGTGCATAGGTTATTGCAACATAATTTCAAAAAAATAAATTGCGGGGAAGCGGCTGTGGCTCAATTGGTTGGGCTCCCGTTTACTATATGGGAGGCCCCGGGTTTGGTTCCCGGGGCCTCCTGGTGAAGGCAAGCTGGCCCGTGTGGTGCGGTGAGCTGGCACAGCAAGATGACCCAACAAAGGGAGACAAGCAGACACAGAAAAACTCACAGCAAATGGACACAGCGAGCACAAGCAGCAAGGGGAGGATAAATAAATAAATAAAATAAATCTTAAAAAAAAAAAAAAATCCTGACAGCAGCCTTTTCCTGTAATTGGTTTGCTTAGTAATCCCATATATATTTTTTTACGTATGTTAAGACATTATCGTGATAAAGGGTGCACGAGCGTCTTTAGACTGTAAAAAAATTTATGGCCAAAAAGATACTGAGAACCACTGTTCTAGATCTTACCTTGGGCCTTAAATGTGCCAGGCCAGAAGACCTGAACCACCTCAGGATGGGTTGGTCAATAGTCCGTTCCCACGCCTGGGCAGGAGTGACAGTGTGTTCAAGCGGTCGTGGTGTAAGATGGGGGCTGCGTGATGGGGACTTGGTGGTCTTCTTGCCTCCAGTAGCCAGCATCCCTGCAGGGCTCCAGCCCCACACCCCAGGGACGGGGGCAGGCTCTCCTCTCTGGGCATCAGCCTTTGTAAAATGAGGGACTTGGTGGATCTGTGGCAGTGATCTTGGGCTTCACACTAGGCCGATGCCCCTGTGCAGAAAGTTCATGTTTTTCGCCCCTGGCTGAAGAGGAAGAGATTACGGGGGGGGGTGTTTCCCTAACTCAATTGCTCCCTGGTCTCCCTCCACGGTGGAGCAGCTCCCAGGTGCAGGCTTGTTACCTGAACAGGTGCCACCTTAGGGATGTCCTTCCTCCTTGCCCCTGCCCAGGTGACCGACATGAAGAAAAAGATGGAAGATGGCCTGGGGTGCCTGGAGACTGCAGAGGACTCCAAGAGGAAGCTCCAGAAGGACCTGGAGGGCCTGAGCCAGCGCTACGAGGAGAAGGCGGCTGCCTACGACAAGCTGGAGAAGACCAAGACACGGCTGCAGCAGGAGCTGGACGACCTGCTCGTGGACTTGGACCACCAGCGGCAGAGCGTCTCCAACCTGGAGAAGAAGCAGAAGAAGTTTGACCAGGTGTGTGGCACGGCTGTAGAGTGAGCGGAGCATGTGGTGGCCTCGTCAGACCAGCTCAGGGAGGAGGCTGGGAGACTCCGGGCTCAGGTGTCCCTCTTGGCTGTCCAACGTGCTGAGGGACCCAGAGAGAAAGTGACCAGAGTTAGGGTCGTTTCATAAGATGGGTTTAGGGTGACTTTTCCCCTTCCTGTTTTAATAATATTTTTTTCAATGGATCTGTTCCACTCTTATTTAAAAATTTGTTGTTGGTGTGTTCATACCTAAAAGACCTGAGGTAACTTCCAGGGATGTAGACGATGGAGGCACAGGATAGAAAACCAGAGTAAATCAGAGGTCTGCAAACTATGGCCAGACTCAGCCTTTGCTGCTTTTGTAGATAGTTTTCGTGAGCACAGCTGAGCGTTGCTACAGAGACCACGCGGCCCAGAAAGCCTAAAACATTTATTATCTGGCCCTTTAAGAAAAAGTTTACCAACCCGTGGATAAATGAGGTACTAGGACAAAGGGAATGGGAATGTGGGAAAATGAGATATAGCCAGGAATGAGCCTGGGCAGAGAATGAACACCAGAGGAATTTAAACCGTCATCTGAGGAAGGTCACAAAGTGGATTTGGGCTTCTAAGCAGCCAGATTCATTCTCCTCAGGATGTATGTTAGCCAGTTGTTCAGGAGAACCAAAGCTTTTTAGATTCCTAGAATGAGAGAGATATTTCCTGTAGGTTCTTATGAAAGGGGCATTGTTTGACATGTGGGATCATCGTTAATAAGTGGTAAAAATTAGACTTTAAAGGTGGCAGTGTTGGCAATCTCTGCCCTTGACTGGCCCTTAGAATAAGCTGGACGGCACGTCACCCTTGGAGCCAACACCTTCTGCCAGGCTCTCTGGGCAGCAGCCTTGGGCTTGCTCTTGGGTCACTTAGGTCAAACACACCTTCCCCCGTGCACCGCTGCCCCCCACCCCCAGTCCCGGCATCTGGGATCCTCGTTCCTGGGAGTTTGGGTCTGGATGCTTTATCCTGCCCATAGTCAGCGACTCTGAGATCTTCTAAGAACCTGTTCCCTTGAGCCTCACGGCCTCCCATCTCTCCCCCAGCTCCTGGCAGAGGAGAAGACCATCTCAGCCAAGTACGCCGAGGAGCGGGACCGGGCTGAGGCAGAGGCCCGAGAGAAGGAGACCAAGGCGCTGTCACTGGCTCGGGCCCTGGAGGAGGCCGTGGAGCAGAAGGCGGAGCTGGAACGGCTCAACAAGCAGTTCCGCACAGAGATGGAGGACCTCATGAGCTCCAAGGACGATGTTGGCAAGAGTGTGAGCGCCAGTGCCGGCGGGGGTTCTCCAGAGGGTGCCGGGTGGGGGCACCACAAAGGGTCAGGGAGGGAGTGAGCCGCGTCCAGTGGCCTCAGGGACCTGCTCAGCCCTCTTGTCCTGAGCCAGTCTCTCCGGTGTGACAGGTCCACGAGCTGGAGAAGTCCAAGCGGGCCCTGGAGCAGCAGGTGGAGGAGATGAAGACCCAGCTGGAGGAGCTGGAGGACGAGCTGCAGGCCACCGAGGATGCCAAGCTGCGGCTGGAGGTGAACCTGCAGGCCATGAAGGCCCAGTTTGAGCGGGACCTGCAGGGCCGCGACGAGCAGAATGAGGAAAAGAAGAAGCAGCTGGTCAGACAGGTGCGTACATCTCCCCCCCACTCCCAGGCCAATCCAGCCCTGCCCAGTCAGTGCCTCTGCCCCAACTCTGGCAGATCTTTCCCTCCTTCCTCTACCTGGATCACTTCAGGGTTCCTGGACATTCCTTCGTTCCTTTGCCCCCGGGGGGTCAGTCATTTGTCTTGTTAGGGCTTTTGTGGTTAACAATCCTCACTGGAGCAGGGGCCGTGGGCAGTGGGCAGTGGCCTCCCGAGCTGTTGGCATCTTTCCCAGGTGCGAGAGATGGAGGCAGAGCTGGAGGATGAGCGGAAGCAGCGCTCGATGGCAGTGGCTGCTCGGAAGAAGATGGAGATGGACCTTAAGGACCTGGAGGCCCACATTGACTCGGCCAACAAGAACCGCGATGAAGCCATCAAGCAGCTGCGGAAGCTTCAGGTGAGGTTGGGCCGGGCCACTTTGGGCACCAGCAGGCTGGCCAGAGAGGGCTGAGGTTTGCCCACCTTCCCACTCAGGGAAGAGCTGGGATGCCCTTAGCCCCATGCCTCGGGCCTCAGAAGTCCAGAGGTCGAGCAGAAGCAAATTAGTCTGAATCTTGCAGTAAGATCGGTGGCATTGTGTGTGTATGTTAAACAAACAAATAAAAACCTAGAACTGCATTGGGGCCGGGTAAGACAGCCACTAAATGACAGGTTTCCAGAATAGTTCAGGTGCTGACCCAGGCAGTTAGACACCATCCAGCCTTCACGGGCGGATGATTGAGAGCTCCGACTCGGTGGTTCACTGGAGAAGCAACAGAGTGCAGGACACACTTGGGAAGTTTCTGTCTCCCCAGTAATTAGAGAATAACAAATTGAAAACAATTGAAAACAGCTTGAGAGGCCATGTTGGGCCTCCTAAACCAGCAAGGTTGAGAATCCATGTTGAGGTTGTAAGGAAGGAGACACTGATTGCTGGTGGCACTTCTTAGCTGACATAGTCGGCCACGTGCAGCCAGAGTCACACCCTTTGACCTGGGCAACCCCAGTTCAGGATTTACCAGCAAAAGGTAAACGAAGCTACATGACCCAGATCTTGAGAGTTGGTCAGGCAGACTGCCAGGGAGCGACGAGAAGCTTCATTTTCTGGCCTGTGGTTGGGGATGCCTGGCAGGTGACGGCTTAGAGTACTGGGTGCATTAGGGATGGCGCCCCAAGCACTGTGCCCAGGTCAGCAGCTGGGGTTAACCAGTACTCTGCATACTGAATAAAGCTGCTAGAAAGACACTTTATACATTTCAACAGGCAAAAAAAGTGTAAAAATAATGCAGGATAAAAAAGCGTTTTGTCTACTTATTATGTTGCCCTTTTCTAGTTAAGTTGCTTAAACGTGATGGCATCAGGCTAAAAACCAGCTGTACCTTGCTCTTGGTGACATGTCCCTGCAAGGGGGTGAGGGGCATTCCTGGGGTGGCGTGGAGCACCTTGCTTTTAGGGTGTGTCCCTTTGAGGGGGTAGTGGCAGGTGGAGCAGGCAGAGCAGGTGGATGTGGGCACGGTACCAAGCCTCTCCCCTGGCCCCCAGGCCCAGATGAAGGATTACATGCGTGAGCTGGACGACACGCGTGCCTCCCGGGAGGAGATCCTGGCACAGGCCAAGGAGAATGAGAAGAAGCTGAAGAGCATGGAGGCTGAGATGATGCAGCTGCAGGAGGTGGGCCTGGGCATAAACTAGCCAGACCTCAGGGGGGAGGCTCGCTTCACAAGAGAACTCCCCCGCAGTCGTTCCTAGGGAGGCCCCCGGTGTGATGGAAATGTGTGTGGGTTAAATTGTGACCCTTGGACCCCTGCATGAAATGAGCTTTGTGGTACCGCACCTCCTGCTGGGGGATCACTGCCTGGGACAGCTTCCACACTGAGCAGCAGGTGTCCCCAGGGCTCTAAGCGCCTTCTGCAGAGGGATGCTGAGGGCTCCTGAGCATTTGCTCAGTGAGACCGGAAGCCCAGGCACGTCCTCGTCACCACAGGCTCACGGCCATCACACTCTGGCCCCGACTCACACCTCTGCCCCTCTCGACTTTCGGTGTCCCCGGAATGCAGTGGGATCAGCATGTGGGGTGTCCGTCTCTGTGTCTGCCACCGGGTTGACCTGGTTTCTCAGTTACCTCTATGTCCTTGGCACCTGCCTTGGCTCTTGGCACTCGGCTTTCAGGGCTTGTAAACCTGTGCCCGAGCCATGAATTTAGAGATGGTCACTGGGAGCTCCCTGGGAAGAGGCAGGCCTGGGAAGGGGGTAGAGAAGAGAGGGACCCAGGGGGCAGGGCCCTGCAGAGAGTGTGCACAGAGTGTCGGGAACGGCGGAGGTGGCTCTCAGGGCTCTGGGCTGCCCCCGCCGGTCACATTCTGGCCCCTCGGCAGGAGCTGGCAGCTGCCGAGCGTGCCAAGCGCCAGGCACAGCAGGAGCGGGATGAGCTGGCCGACGAGATCGCCAACAGCAGCGGCAAAGGGTGAGCCACGTGTGCAGAGGTGGGCAGGTGGCACGCTCAGGGACAACTTGGCTGGAGACCCCCACCTCTGGGCTAGGCCCCTCACTGTCCCCCACCCCTGCCCAGGGCCCTGGCGCTGGAGGAGAAGCGGCGCCTGGAGGCCCGCATCGCCCAGCTGGAGGAGGAGCTGGAGGAGGAGCAGGGCAACACGGAGCTGGTGAACGACCGGCTGAAGAAGGCCAACCTGCAGGTGCGCGGGGCCGGGCTCCTGCCGCCAGGCGCCAGGGGGTGGCCGGGCCCATGCCAGAGACCAAGGGTCTCGAGCGCCCTCCCCAGTGAGGCCGGCCTCAGGGGCAGCCGCTGGTTAGGGGCACAGGCCTGGGTGACACCTGCTCCCCAATGACTAAGAGGAAAATACCTGTGAAGGTCTCCCCTGGGCTTCTCTCTCAGAAGTTTCTGTACCTTATTCATGGGAGAGCTGAGAGCTGGGAGCCCTGGATCTCTGCCCCAGCCAGGTCCCAGCCTGCCTCAAGATCACGGGGCTCTTCCTCCCGCAGATTGACCAGATGAACACCGACTTGAACCTGGAGCGCAGCCATGCCCAGAAGAACGAAAATGCGCGGCAGCAGCTCGAGCGTCAGAACAAGGAGCTCAAAGTCAAGTTGCAGGAGATGGAGGGCACTGTCAAGTCCAAGTACAAGGCCTCTATCACAGCCCTTGAGGCCAAGATCGCCCAGCTGGAGGAGCAGCTGGACAACGAAACCAAGTACGCCACCCCCAAGCCAGCAGGGGCCCTGGGGCGACCTCTCTGTCTGTCTGTCACTTGCAACAACCCTCAGGCCCTTCTGGGCTCCTGTCCCAGAGTTGGGCCAGGAACCAGCTCTCTGCCCCTAAGTCCCTCCACCCTGATGGGCCCTCTTCCATTTCACTGAGGCCTCACGGGTTTGAGGAGCCTCTGTTGGAAAAGCCAGGGGCTTTGATGGCTGCCACAGAGAGACGTGGGGTTCCCGCCCCTGCTGGGCAGCCAATCTTAGGGGCTTGGTGAGACAGAATTGTTTGGAGGAAGTGGGAGTCACACCAGGACCCAAATCTCAATTTTCCCTTTTCCTAGCCTTATTCTCTTTGAGATGTGCCACTTCCCCTCCGTGAGCCCAATTTCCTCATCTGTAAAATGGGAGTAATCACAGTGCTTCTCATAAGAGGCAGAGCACACAGTAGGCACACAGTCGCCTGACCCCCTCAGCACCAAGGCCTCCACAAGGGGTCAGTACCAATGAGGCCCCAGGCGATGGGTGCCCAGCTTGTGCTGGGACCCCCACTGAGCCGCTGGGCCTGTGCCACGCAGGGAGCGCCAAGTGGCCTGCAAACAGGTGCGCCGGGCCGAGAAGAAGCTGAAGGACGTGCTGCTGCAGGTGGATGACGAGCGGAGGAACGCCGAGCAGTTCAAGGACCAGGTGCGTGTGCCGGGAGAGCCGCCTGCCTGCGGGCCGCTGGGGGGCAAGCGCCACACAGCCCAGGACCCCTAACGAGGGCCACTGTCACCCTTCTCCGCAGGCCGACAAGGCGTCCGTCCGCCTGAAGCAGCTCAAGCGACAGCTGGAAGAGGCCGAGGAGGAGGCCCAGCGGGCCAATGCCTCCCGCCGGAAACTGCAGCGCGAGCTCGAAGACGCCACCGAGACTGCAGACGCCATGAATCGCGAGGTCAGCTCTCTCAAGAACAAGCTCAGGTGAGCCCACGGGTCCTGCCGCCCCCTCCCTGGCCATCTGCCTCCAGCTGGCCCTTTAATGAATTTCAGCTTCTCTGTTCATCACTGCTTCTTGCCTCCCAGGCTTTCACCCAGCCTTTGAAGAAACAGTGAACTCTCGGTACTCTGCTCCCAGTCCGTCTTAGAAGTCCGTTCTGGTCGCAGCTTAACCCCAGTGAGAACATTTCCATGCTGCGTGTTGAATTAACTTGCTTGAGGCGACTTGGCCCAGCTCCTGGCACATAGTAGGTGCCCAGGTGCCTAGCAAATCTTTGTTGAATGGAGTTCTATTGTCATCTCACACTGCCTGTAAAATCAAAAAGCCTCCTTGGTGTTTGGAGAAGGGAGGCGGCTGTTGACATTTCATGAAGAAGTCAGTGGTGAGAAAGAGGTTCTTTTTTCCTGAAATTCTCATTTCTTACCTCATTTGCACAGGAAATTTTTTTTTTTTAAGCATAAAAGCAGCAAGCCCAGACATTCTGGTCAGAATAATATTTGTTTTCTGCTGTGTGGGCAGAAGAAGGTACCTATCTTCATACACTGCACAAACGATGCTTTTTATCTCTTGTTTTATAAGTTTTAGCAGAGGGTAGCCTTTTACAGGGAGCAAATCAAAGTCTACCCTTGTGACCTTCCCCTTTTGATCAGTTCTGCTTTCCTGGCTCTCTCTATGCTGGTGTTTGTGACTCCAGAGGCTTGATGTTGTTTCTTCCTTTTGGGAGAAGTTAGACGTCTGGTTTCCGTCTGTAAATTGTTTTGAAATGTGAGGGCTACACGGTGGCCACCCTGCAAGCCTGGCCCGCTGACCCTGTGCGTCTGTCCCCCGCAGGCGTGGGGACTTGCCGTTCATCGTGTCCCGCCGAGTGGCCCGGAAAGGTGCTGGTGACTGCTCGGACGAGGAGATGGATGGCAAAGCGGACGGGGCTGAGGCCAAAGCTGCTGAGTAAGGGTCCTCTCCGGCTGCTGCCTGAGGTGGATGGGCGACGACTGCCTCCCCGGCCTAAGCAATGGCACCCCCACCCCTCCTTCCTGGGACTGCTGTGACCGTGACCCTTCCCCAGCCCCCCCACCAGGCCAGGGTCCTCGGGCCTGCAGACTCCTCCCCACATACACACACCTTGTCATGGGCCTTTGGCTTCCTCTGCTGCAGCCCCACAGCTCCCCCTCCCAGCCACCTTCCAGAATCTGATACCAAAGAACCAGGGTCCTGGGCCCCAGCCCCAGGAGAAGTGTGCCTGGCAGGATCTTTGGCCCGCTCTTGCCAAAAGCAAAAGATGGTGAGACAAGCAGGGCAAGCCCCCAGGGATGGGCAAGATGCTTTCTATGAATCTCTTTTTCTTCTCACTAGAGGAGTTTGGATAGCGGATACCCCACGAGTCGTCACCTCCCCACCAGCCCTCTCCTTTCCCTCCTTTGCTTTTGGCAATCACACGCGGTGACCTCATGTACCCGCTGCCTCTTCAGCTTTCTGCTCCAGGGGGCTCAGGCGGTTCGGCGGGAGCAGGCCCAGGCTCTCCACTTCTGTGCAGGGTGCAGAATGCTGGGGCGGGCAAGGGAGGGAGGGGCACAGCCCTCCCCACTCCCTCCTCGCCAGTCCTCTGTCCCCTTCCTGATGTTAAAATGTCTCAAGTGCAATGATGACCCCCTCCCCCTTTGCCGAGGGCAGCCTGCCCCCTGCCACAGCGAGGCTGCTGGGGCCAAGCCGGAGCAGCCAGCAGTCTTCCGGTGGCTTCTCCCAACACTCTTGGGGACCAAATATATTTAATGGTTCAGGGACTCGTCCCAAGTCTGCCAGCCAGACCGTCAGAGGGCCAGTGGCCCTCCCCCGTGACCTTGCACCTGCTGTAGCGCTGGGGCCCACGGCTGGCTTATCTGCACCGTTGCCTCAGTATGGTCTAAAGCCCTGTCGTCTGCACAGGTGTGTTTTGAAAGTTAAAAAAAAAAAGTTTTCTTTTTTTCTCCTCTCATAATAAATGATAAAATTCCAAGTCTTTATCACTGCCTTTCCTTTGGAACCATGTTTAGAAGAGAGTAGCT
>JAQZBX010090034.1:0-12569 GCA_029593785.1 Cabassous unicinctus
CGCATCAGCCCACCGCGCCGCGCGGGCCGGCCTGCCCTCACAAGGAGGCCCCAGGAAGCGAACCCGGGGCCTCCCATATGGTAAACGGGAGCTCTATCAATTGAGCCACACCCGCTTCCCAATAATGCCCTTTTGAACATTGGTGTGTAAATATCTGTTTGAGACCCTGCTTTCAGTTTTTTGGTTATATACCTAGTTGCAGGATTGCCAGGTTGTGTGGCAATTATATGCTTAGCTTTCTGAGGAACTGCCAAACTATCTTCCGCAGCAGCTGCACCATTTTGCATTCCTACCAGCAATGAATGATTGTTCCTGTTTCTCTACAACCTCTCCAAAATTTGTAGTTATCTGTTTTTTTTAAATAGTAACTGTTCTAGTGGGTATGAAATGGTATCTCATTGTGGTTTGGATTTGCATTTCCTTAATTGCTAGAGTTGTTGAGTGTCTTTTCATGTGCATTTTGGCCATTTGTATATCTTCTTTGGAGAAATGTCTATTCAAGTCTTGACCATTTTTTACTTGGGTTGTCTGTCTTTTTATTGTTGAGTTGTAGGATTTCTTTATATATTCTGGATATTATCAGGTATGTGGTTTCCAAATATTTTCTCCTATTCAGTAGGTTGTCTTTTCACTTTCATGATAAAGTCTTTTGATATACAAATGTTTCTAATTTTGATGAGTTCTCATTGAATGATTTTTCCTTTTGTTGCTTATGCTTTCAGTGTAACGTCTAAGAAACCATTGCCAACAGAAGATCCTGAAGATACTTCCCTACGTTTTCTTCTAGGAGTTTATAATCCTAGTTCTTAAATTCTTATATTTATGTCTTTGATCCATTTTGATATATGATATGAGATAGGTCCTCCTGTGGCAGTTTGATATTATTTATGAATTCCAGAAAGAGAGATTATGTTTGTAAACTATTCCTTCGTTATTTAGCATATGGATATCCAGTTCTCCCAGCACCATTTATTGAAGAGACTATTCTTTCCCAATTGCTTGTACATGGCAGCCTTGTCAAAAATCAATTGGCTGTTGTATTAGTCAGCCAAAGGAGTGCTGATGCAAAGTACCAGAGTTTGGTTGGTTTTCATAAAGGATATTTATTTGGTGTAGAAGCTTACAATTACCAGGCCCTAAAGAGTCGAACTCAAGGTACCATAAGGGGTACTTTCTTACCTAAAGTCTGTTGCCAGGTGTTGATGCAAGATGGCGGACAATGTCTGTGAGAGTTCAACCTTCCTCCTTCCTCTTAAGGCTCTGTGGTCCCAGCTTCTTGCGATCTCAAATGTAGCCTGGCATAAGGCTTGTCACTCTCCCTGGGGCTCGTTTCTTTCCAGGTTCAACTGTTCTGTTCTCTCCACAAGGTTAGCTGTAGACTATCAGGCTCATCTCTTTTCCTGGGGCCATGTCAGTGGAGCACTTTCTCTTCCTGTGCATCTGCTTCTGTGTTCTCCTCTGTGTATTTACTCCCCTGTCTTTGAGCATCTGTTTATATAGCCTAAGCTGTAGGCTAGCTGTAGGCGGAGACTCAAACCAAGTCACCCTAATGACGTGGTCAAATTAAAGCCCTAATCTTGATTTAATAATGTAAAAGTGAAAGTGCTGGGTATAATGCAATTTAATTCGCCCAGAGGAACAGACCAGTTTACAAACACAATCCAGTGTCTATTTTTGGAATCAGAATCCATGGAGTCAAGAAAGCAGTGGGGGACAGTTAGCTGAAGGGCTGCATTTGCTGGGCAGGCCAGTTAACCTCCATTTTGGGGCATTTTGGGGGCTGTCGGGGTAGTATTCGGCATCCTTCCTACCCCCATCCCCACTAGACACATTGGAGTCAGTTTGCATCCATTCCATTGGTCTCTGGCTCTGTTTTGGCTGGGAAAACTGACTTGGGAAAGTCCTCTACAGAGTACCCCTCCTCCCAGAATTTGCCCTCCGGGCAGAAGCAGATAGAGACAAAGAAAGGAGTATGAAAACTATATAGCCCTATATTTTTTATGTAACATTTATGTAATCTAAATATCTTTAAAAAAAATTTTTTTTTAAAGATAGTAGAACAGTATTTTCTAAGTTCTTATGGAAATAAAGTGTGGCCAATATTTTATTCCGGGGGGGACAGGGGACTGTATAGGCATACAGTCTGAGCAAAGTCCTGCCAGCTTCAAACACTCAGGAGTGGATGGTCTGTCTTCTGGGAAACAGAGCGTTCAACCAATATCCTGTAAACAGGAACTCCAAAAAAACTAACAACCAAAAGCCCAGGACAAGGCAAAGGGGCCCAGAACGTCAGAGAACACCCTGCACAGTGGTTTTGCCTTGGGCACACCTTCCTGACAGGAGGGCTGAAGCTCAAGAAAATCTCTTTCTTATCACCATCTATTTACAAAACCAAGAAGCATATATACCAAGGAATAAATCCCTGACTTAACACTTTTAAGCATTGAACTGTACAATGTGGAACAAAAGAGTTCAATACAAATAGGAAATAATGACATATCCAAAGGAAGTGGATAATGTACAGAAAATACCAGTGAAGAGGCTGAGAATGTGGACATACTGAACAAAACCTTTTAAAAAAATTATCTTAAAAATGCTCAAGTAGATGAAGAAAAGTACAGAAAAAGAACTAAAGGATATTATTAAAACAATGAATGAGCAATATGAGAGTCTAAATAGATAGAAATTTTAAACAGGAGTCAGAGACAAACTGAATTTGAAGGCCACAATAATTGAAATGAAAAATGTCCAGGAGCGGGGGGGAAAGGTAAAGACAAATGAGTTTATATGGTTAAGAGACTTCAAAGTGAGTCGGGAGGTCATCAGGAAATGCTTATGCATGTCTCAGCAGGATCTCATAGATGGCCAAAGGAGACACCCAAACAGTGGGGCTCCTGAGGGCTCCGGAGACACCTAGGTCCTATGGTCATAGCAGATCGCTCCGGAGTTTGGTGCCTTACTAGTGGGCCCTACTTTGGAGATTGTGCTCCTGAGTGTGACAGAGTTGGACTCAGATGTGACTTCTCTACACATGCCTCTTCTGTCCCTTGTATTTGAACCTATAGTTGGTGCTGGAGTTGGTAGGTGTTTGTCCAAGAGACTTGAATTTCTGGGCTGTCCGTGTGCCACCTGGGCCCTGATTCTCAGTGGAGTTGCAGTTCCTACTCTCCAGTTCATTGGACTCACCGAGGACAACTAACAAGGAGGTGAGGATGGACAACCACCATACCAAGGAACCGAGAGAGTCTACAACTGCAAGCAAAAGAGTCCCATCCATCAGCCATAGGGGATCGAAGCCCCCTCTCAATTAGAGGTAGACTGGGCATTACCATCCCAGAATCCTCAGGATTGGGGAATAAAATATGGACTAGAGTAGACTTACTGGTATACTACTAGACTTATTGTGATTCTAGCAATGGAAGAAATTATATCATTGATGTGGAGACAGTAGCCACTGGAAGTGCTGAAGTCCGGAAGAGGGAAAAAGAGGTGTAATATTTTCAGGACTTGGAATTGATCTGGATGACATTGTGGTGACAGATACAGGCCATTATATATCCTGCCATAGCCTGCAGAATTGAGTAGAAGAGAGTGTAAACTACAATGTAAACTATAGCCCATGCTTAGTGGCAGTGCTCCAAAATGTGTTCATCAGTTGCAGTGAATGTACCACACTAATGAAGGAAGTTGTTAATGTGGGCGAAAGTGGGAGCACTGGGGAGTGGGGTATATGGGAATCCCGTATATTTTTTTTATGTAACATTTTATGTAATCTAAGTATCTTTTTTTTTCCCAAACAAAATAAGTATCTTTTAAAAATAAATTTTAAAAAATTAAAAAAAAAAAATTTCCAGGAGGGATTCAAGAGCACATTGGAGGTGGCAGAAGAAAGAATCAGTGAACTTGAAGAAATTACACTTGAAATGATTCAAGCTAAGGATCAGAAGGAAAAAAAAGAAATGTGAAACTAGCCTAAGACAGGTATGGGACACCATTAAGCTCACCAGAATTCACATTATGCAAGTACCAGAAGGAGAATAGAGAAAGGGGCAGAAGGAAAAGTCAAATAATGACAGAAAACTTCCCAAATGTAGCAAAGATTTGAATATGTGCATCCAAGAAGCTCAAAGAAGCCCAAACAGGGTAAACATGAAGAAAAACACACTCCTTCATATATTGCGTATACTATCAAATGCAAAGGAAAGGAGAGAGTTCTGAAACCAACAGAAAAGCAATGTGTTACATACAAGGGTGTCTCAGTTAGAATGAGTGCCGATTTCCTATCATATCAGAATCCATAGAGTCAAGAAGGCAGTGGGTTGAAATACTTAAAGTTCTAGAAGAAGAAAAGTGCCAGCCAAGATTTTTACCTCCGGCAAGACTCTCTTTCAAAAATGAGAGAAAGATTAAGATATTCTCAGATAAACAAAAGTGAGGGAGGTCATCACCACTAGACCTGCCCAAGCAATGCTGAAGGGAGTTCTGCAGACTGAAACCACTACACAGTGGCTCAAATCAGCATAATGAAATAAAACCTGTGGTAAAGGAAACCATTTCAGTAATTATAAATGCCAGTATTATTGTATTGTTTGGCATGTGTATTACACAAAAGAATTGAAACCAGGGACTCAAAACAGATATTTGTACACCGATGTTCATAGCAGCATTATTCACAATTGACAAAAGATGGAAGCAACCCAATGACCCTCAAGTGATGGGTAAACAAAATATAGAATATACCTACAGTGGAATATTATTCACCTATAAAAAGGAATGAAGTCCTCATACATGCACTAACATGGATGAACCTGAAAGAAATGTTGAGTGAAATAAGTCAGAAACAAAAGTACAAATATTATATGATCTCAATGATTTGAAACAATTAAAACAAGCAAACTCCTAGAGTCAGAATCTAGAATATAGGTTACCAGAGCACAGGCTGAGGAAAGGGAATGAGAAGTGAAGGATTAAAATGCCTAGGGATCCGACTTGGAATGATGAAACTGTTTTGGTAAAGGATGATGTTCATAGTAGCACAACACTGTGAATTCAATTAATAGTACTTAAATATATATCTGAATATGATTATAAGGGGAAATGTTAGGCTGTATAATACGATAACAGAAAAATATTTTTTAAAATAATTTATGGAGGAGCAGATGTAGGTCAGTGGTTGAGCACCTGCTTCCCATGTACAAGGTCCTGGGTTCAATCCTGATACCTCAAAAAAATAAAATAAAATAAAAATTCATGGAACTACACTATGCAAACACTAAACCCTAAGTTAAGTCACAGACTATCATTAATAGTGCAATTATCAAATGTGCTCGCGTCAATGTAACACCAATACAAGTTGTTGTTGCTGTGGTTGTGTATGGGAATCCTATGTTTTGTGCATGATTGTGCGGTAAACACACAACTTCTCTAATAAAGGGGAAAACCCCAAAGCCTTTTATTCAGTACATTCTCTTTCATTTGCTACATACTTGTATCTTTAAAACAAAAAAATCATCTATTAACTACATCTTCCCATTTAATAAGTGCCACTTTGCTACTTTCAATCTTTGAGCAAAATACGCTAACAATTTTTTTCTTGTATAACTGAAGTTTCCTGCCTAATTCATTTATTTGTACTCACCCAGGGGATTATCGTGGGAAGGCTTCCCACCCACATGGATCGGACACAGGAGTGGGTCTCATGGTGGCAGGGAAAGTGCACAGCAGGGTTGCTTCAGAATTCTACATCTCTATGCCCTGTTAGTTCTCCTTAAAACAATTAATGAAACTGCATTTCATTAATGTGCTGGATTAAGGTGCAGAACACTGGAAATTTCTATTAAAGGAGAATAACAAGGAGAAACCTGCTCTACCTGATTTTATAATGTATTTTGAAGCTAAACAAGTAAATCATTGTGTTTCTGACTCCTAAATATTAATGGTTTAGTACAGAGTAGAAAATTCAGAAAAAGACAGCAATGATAGAGGATGTTTTATTCCATAATTAGTTTTAAAATTTGGAACCCATCTAATATCTAATAGTAATCATTCTCACCACATAATCTCAAAGAGACCATTGAATTCATGTAGGGACTCTCCTGCAGCAGGTGCTTTAGGTGCAAATGGCTGTAATCCAGCAACAACATTGATGCCATCAGAGCATGGGCTCACATTCTGATTGAACCATTTTTTGTTTTGTTTTTTGTTTTTAATTAGGTTATCTAGTATAATGCTGTCAACCTGGATTCAATTAAGTACAATTTATGCATGTTCAAAGTACTGAAAATGCTAAAATGCATATGCATATCAAATGATAGATCAGGAAATTCATCCAGGGAAATCTCATTCAAAGATGACTGATTTTATTGCAGTTAATTGTGTGTGTCTACATGTATGAGCATGCCCAGGAGCACACAGTGTGTACAAAAGACGTATTGCCATTTCATAAATAGTTTAATATTTATATTAACATTTGAAAATATGTCTTAAATGGTTTCCATGGACTTTTCTACATTATCACATTAGTGAGTTAACACTAGTAAGGGTAGTAACTCATTTTGTTTTTGCATGTGTGTGTACATATATATAATGATCTTTTATCCTGTTCCACATTGTTAGTCTTGTTTCTAGTTTTCTCTGTTAGGAAACCTTTCACCAGCATACTTTAAATGTTGAATGTGTTATTAAACTGTTTGATTCTTTAGGTTCAATTTTAAAGACCAACTTTCTGGATTTAGATGCTGGCTCTGCCATTTATTAGCTGTTTGATCTGAAGTGAATTCCCTGCATGCTTTGTGACTCAATTGTCTCCTCTCGATTGTAGAATTTGATCTTCCTGTAATAAACTTTTTATGTCATTATAGGAGTTAACTTAATTAAAGCAATTAGAGCAATGCTTAGAACATGATATATGTTGCAAAACTTGCTAGTCATTGCTTTTGCTGTATCCTACACAATTTTTAGATTCTGACCTTTCTAAAGGACTTTGTCATTTTTGAAGACACCACTCTTGGTCTAGCTCATCTAAAAATTGTCTGTCACTTGGTGTGTACAACATCATATCTTGTACTTCCATATAGAGGACTCTGTGTTGAATTTTTTTCACTTGTATGTTTCTTTTTTCATCCACAAAAATTTGAAATCCATAGTGATTTAGTGTGTATTTCATATCCTTTGATGGAAAAGTATGCTGAAATTTAAAAAAGCAATATATGGCTTGCTCAATATTATTTTATGTGGATTGGTCAAAACACTCATCAGTTGAGTTGATCCTTAACACGTCTTCTTTCCTTTTATGGGAGGGTGAGAATTCTCCCCATGGCCACTTGGTAAAACGTGTTTTTCATTTCAGGGACTGCTGACATTCCGGGATGTAGCCATAGAATTCTCTCAAGAGGAATGGGAATGCCTGGATCCTGAGCAGAGATCCTTGTACAGGGACGTGATGATAGAGAACTACAGGAACCTGGTCTCCCTGGGTGAGGATAACTTCCTTCCAGAAGTCAGCATGTGCCCTTGGGTATCTTTGTATTTTTCCTTGTGAGTCACTTGAGATCTTTGGCCTTGCCTAAATGAGATTAAGTTATGTTGATTTCAGAAATGAAAAGCGTCGTACTGTAGCATCTGGATTTTAACCACACATAACGCTAGAATAGTGGTGGTTCTAAGAACTTGAGTAAGCACAAAATCTTATGCCAAACATTTTTCTTAACAGCTTTAATGTGCTGCAATTCACATACAGTGGTTTTTAGTACATTCAGAGATAATATGCATCCCCTCAAAAAGAAAACCCTTACCTATCAGCTTTCACCCTCCTATTCTCCCATCCCCTCCAGCCCTAAGCAACCACTACTCTACTTTATGTCTCTATATTACCATAATTGGGACATTTCTTATGAATGGATTCATATGATATATAGTCTTTCATCACTGGCTTCTTTCTTTAGCATCATCTTTTCAAGTTTCACCCATGTTGTAGCATATATCCCTGCATCATTCCTTTTTATCAATGAATAATATTCCATTGTATAGATATAACACTGTTTATGCATTCATTATTTGATGGACATTTGAGTGATTTACAAATGTTTGGTTAAAATGAATAATGCTGCTATAAACTTTTCTATTCAATTTTTTGTGTGGACTGATGTTTTCATTTCTGTTGGGTATATATATAGGAGTGGAATTCCTGGGTTGTATGGTAATTTTATGTTTAATCATTTGAAGGAATGCTAGACTGTTTTCCAAAGTGGCTGCACCATTTTACATTCCCACCAGCAGTGTATGAGGGTGCCTGTCTTAGTTTCCTGGCTGCTAAAACAAATAGCAGTGTGAATATTCTTGCCTGTCCTGATTTTGTGATAATCAGGGTAGGCTAAACGTTCGCTATATTAGAAACCATACATGTGTCCCCAGACCTAGTTTTTCTCCCTAGGTCTGGTTTTTAGAATGCTGGTGGTAAACTAAGCCTGATTTATTATATGACAATTCTGTATGGGAAATGACTGTAACTCTAGGTATCTTTGGTCAACCTTAAGAGATACAGCAGGGGGACGGATGTGGCTCAAATGGTTGGGTGTCTGTCTCTCATATGGAGGGACCTGGATTCGATCCCTGGGACCTCTCGGTAAAAATTAAAAAAAAGAAAAATATAGAAGGCACACAGGTCACCAGGCCCCATGTGCGGGTGCGCCATCAAGCCCCATGAGCAGCTGAGCCCCCCAGGCCCTGCGAGTGGGTGTGCTGCCAGGCCTTTAGTGCGGCTGTGCCGTCAGGCTCTGCATGTGGCTGTGCCGTCAGTCCCCGTGTGCGGGTGAGCTATCAGGCCCCGCGAGCCACGCAGCAAGATGATGATGTAACAGGAGAGTGACAAAAGGGAGAGCCAAGATGAGATGCACCGAAAAACCAGGAACTAAGGTGGCGCAGGCGGTAGGACACCTCTCTTCCACTTCGGAGGTTCCAAGGATCGAATCCCAGTGAAGACAGGAGAAGAAGGATGAGAAGGGAGGGCAGGAAACGGACACAGAGAGTTGCTCAGCGAATGAACACAAAAACAGCAAAAATGGGGGTGGGGGGTAAATATGGATAAAAGTAAATAAATAAATAAATCCTTAAAAAAAAGTATAGGGGAGTAAGATACGGACTATAGTTAGTAGTAATACTGTGGCGATACTCTTTCATAATTTGTTAAATGTTTCACATTAATGCAAAGTATTTGTGGTGGGGTGATGTGTGGGAGCCCTGTATGATGTTATGCATGTTTATTTTGTAAGTTTACAATGTTTACTGAACACTTATAGTTTATGTATGTTCATGTTTGAATGATATACTTCAATAAGTTGTTTAAAAAAATAAATATAAAAAATAAATAAAATAAGTAGCATACAATGGCTTGGCAGAAAAACATGATTTTCATGCTTCTTGCTTTCAGAGGGTAGAAGGCTGCTTCCTGCCAGCTTGGAATCTTATGGCTGACCAGCAATCTTTGGGTTCCTTGGCTTTTCTGTTGTCGTCTCCTCTCTCCTCCAGCTTCTTTTGATGTTTGGCTTCTCTCCATGGCCTTCTCTTTATAAAGGATTTCAGTAATCTATAGTTAATCCCAGCCTGGTTCAGTTGGGCTACACCCTAACTGAAGTAACATCTTCAAGTGATCCAATTTACAATGGATCCAAACCCACCAGAATCTGGACCAAGAGCAAGAACAGGTCCAAACTGGGGTACACAGTTCCAATTTCTCCAGTTCCTCATTAGCACTTATTGCCAGGCTTTTTTTTTTAAGATTTATTTTATTTATTCTGCCCCCTCCCCCATTGTTTTGCACTCGATCTCTGCTCTCTGTGTCCATTTGCTGTGTGCTCTCTGTGTCTGCTGTTCTTCTCTTTAGGAGGCACCAGGAACCAAACCTGGGACCTCCCATGTGGGAGAGAGGCACTCAATCGTTTATGCCACCTTAGCTCCCTGCTTTGTTGTGTCTCTCATTGTGTTTCCTCTTTGTGTCTCCTTGTTGCATCAGCTCAACACGCTTGTCCGTCATGCCAGCTTATTTGTCTTCTCCAGGAGGCACCAGGAACCGAACCCAGGACTTCCCATGTGGTAGGCAGGAGCCCAGTCACTTGAGCCGCATCTGCTTCCCTTGCCTGGCTTTTTGATTCTAGGCATCCTAGTGGGTGTGAAGTACTATCATATTGTAGTTTTAACTTGTGCTTACTTGAAATCAAATGATGACGAACATCTTTTCATTTGTTTTTTGACCATTTGTATATCTTGGAGAAGTGTCTATTCAGTTCCTTTTCCTAGCTTTTAATGGGATTGTCTTTCTGTTATTTAGCCGAAAGAGTTCTTTATATATTCTAGTTATAAGTCCCTCATCAGACATATAATGTACAGATATTTTCTCCCATTCTGTGAATTGTCTTTTCACTTTCTTGATGGTGTCCTTTGAAGAAGAAAAGTTTTTATTTATTTATTTTAAACAAATATTCCATAGCCACCAAACATACACTCTCACTCAGCCTGCATTCTCTGGTAACCTGTAATCTACTTCTGACTAAAAATGTATTGTTTCTAGTCTTCTCTTATAGGTGACATGATTTAGTATTTGTCCTTCTGTGTTTTGCTTATTTTGCTGAGCATGAAGTATTCAAGATTCCAGTGCATCCCAGAACTCATTCTTTCTTACGGCTCTGTAATATCCCATTGTGTGTATGTAGCACATTTTGTTTATCCTTTCATCTGTTGATGGACACATGAGTTCTTTCCACCTTTTGGCTATTTTGAATAATGCTGCTATAAACATTGGTGTACAAGTATCTGTGTAAGACCCTGTTTTTACTTTCATTTGGGTGTATATCTAGAAGGAGAATTGCTGGGTCATTGGTAGTTCTGCATTTAATTTTTTGAGGAACTACCTTATTGCTTTCCATAGTGACTGCACCATTTTACATTCCCACTGACAATGCAGTAAAGTCCCAATTTTTCCGTGTCTTCTCTAGCTCTTTTTGTTTTGTTTGTTTTTACACTAATATCCATCTTTCTAAATTTGCCGTGATATTTCATTGTGACTTTGGTTTGTAGTTCCCTAATACAAACTTCTGTTGAGCAAAAGTATTTCATTTTCATGAAGTTATATTTACCTTTATTTTCCTCTTTTGTTTGGTAAATTGGTGCCGTATCTAAGAATCAATTGCCAATCCCAAATCATGAAAATTTACTCCTGTTTTCTTCTAATAATTTTATAACTTCTAATAATATTTAGGTCCTTTATCCCCTTTGAGTTAAGTTTTGTAAGTGGTGTGAGGATAGTGTCCAAATTCATTCTTTTGCATGTGGATATCTAGTAGTACATGGTATAACTTAGGGATCACTGTTTAATGTATTTCCATGGATTTTTTCATTTAATTTTTATTCTGTTAACATATGTACAATTGAACATTGCCCTTTTAATCACATTCAGATATATTTTTCAATATTATTTATTATGTTCATAATATTGTGCCACCTTCACCACCATCCATTAACAAAACATTTCCATCATTCTAAATACGAACCCTGTACATTTTTAGTCTTAACTTCTCTACCCTGTCCCCTATTAACCTATATTCTAGATTCTTACTCTTTGAGTTTGCATATTCTAATTGTTTCAAGTCAGTGAAATCATACAATATTTATCCTTTTGTATCTGACTTAATTCACTTAACATGATGTCTTCAAGGTCCATCCATACTGTTGCATGTGGGAGGACTTCATTCCTTTGTACAGCTAAATAATATTCCACTGTATGTATATAGCACATTTTAGTTATCCATTTATCAGTTGATGGACACTTGGGTTGCTTCCATCTTTTGGCCATTGTGGATAATGCGGCTGTGAACATGGTGTGAAAATATCTGAGTCCATTCTCTCATTTCTTTTGGTTATAAGTTTTCACATCATATTCAAGTTCTCCAACTTTGTTATTTAACATGCCTTGCAATTCAAAATGAATTTTAGGATCAACTTTTTCCATTTCCTCAAAAAACTCCTTATAGAATTAGGTAGAGATTACACTGGAGTTGTAGATCAATTTGGGGAATATTGTCATCTTTACAATATTATTTCTATCAGTCTTTCCATTTAGTTAGGGCTTCTTTACTTTTTTCAGTATTGTTTGTGCTTGTCAGTGTATGAAGTCTTTTACCAATTTGGTCAAATTTATTTCTCCTTTTTTTCTTTGCTATTATAAATGGAATTATTTTCTTCATTTCCTTTTCAGTTTGTACATCGCTAGTATATAGAATCACAATTGATTTACATGTTGATATAGTACCATACAATTTTGCCAAATTCATTTATTATGTGTATGTTAGGACACTGGACAGTGTCCTCTGATTTCTTAGGATCTGTTCTTTTTTCATTATTTTTTCTTTCTGATCATCAGATTGCATAATTTCAATTCACCTATCATGAAGTTCATTAATTCTGCTGTTTCAAATCTCCTGTTGACCCCATATAATGTATTTTTCATTTCAGCTATTGTATATTTCAGCTGCCAAATTTCAGTTGATTCCATTTTATAATTCCTATCTCTATAGTCT
>JAQZBX010090035.1:0-11726 GCA_029593785.1 Cabassous unicinctus
TCAGGAATCGTGAAATACTTCTGTTCTTGACTTTGGAAGAATACGCCTCAAGAGCCTGCTGAAAAACCCTGAGGAACTAACTCCTTTGGAAATAGCCAGCTCATGATTCCTTTTCCCTCAAGCTGGGAGTGGAGCACTTCGTTCATCCCCTCTACAACCAGACTTTCCAGCCTACCATCCCTACCCCCTATCTTCTCCTTTACCAAATCTAAATAAATTGAATGACAAGAAGGGAGACAAAAAGGACACCATTTTTACTGCAGTCTGCATGTCTGCTAGGGGTGTGGGCATAGAGTTATAATTCTAAAATCCAAAGTAACACTGGGCTAAAACACCGTCTCTGTTCTTTTGTTCCTTAACCAGGTACACCTGAACACCTACCAGAGGCCTATGTGGGGCTAGGTGCTGGGGAGGCAGAGATGAAAACTGATCATTCTGTGAACCAATTGAAATCTGGAGGATGATGCCCTGGATTAACCTAGCACAACTCATCACAGGAGTGGAAAAACACATGTAAACGTGTATGTCGTGAAAAACCAAGGCATGCACGTGAAGCTGGAGGTAGTTTGCTATAGTTGAAGAGCTGGGTATGCGAGGCCAGATTACAAGAGATGAGCCTGGAACAGGCAAGGATCTGATCTGATCACACAATCTAAGCTATTTCCTCCAACATGGACAAAGAGAAAGCAAGACAAATGAATTATTTAAATACCATTCATTTTGTCAACAAATTGTTAGTTTTACTGCATACCAGGCAGTGAGCACACCACGATGAATGAAACTACTAAGGTCTAAGCCACCAGAGAGCTTATATGCTATAGGAGAGTCGGATAAAGATAGAATTTGCCTTCTACAGGGAAATACAAAGCTTCTCAATCAGCATCCATTTACCTCAGTGTGCCACGCAAATACTCTAATTTCCTGTGTCTGCCACCATGTCAAGAAGACTGGGCTAGCTCTAAGAGTTGACCATCTGGGTGCAGCACTTCCTAACTCGGAGAATCTGGGCAAGTCACTTACTCTTGAAGTATCACTTTTTTTCATCTGTCAATGGACATGACAGTCTCTATCTCACAAGGCTGGCAAAATAAATAAGCCCAAGTAATGTGCTCACCACAGTACACGGTATGTACTAAGGGCTGGTAAGTCTTAATTTTATTCCATACGTTTGTAAAAGGATGAGGTGGCTTGTAGTATTGGACATAGTGCAAAATTAGACCACCAAGTGTTAAAATAACCCAGAATTAAGGTAAAATGGAACACTGAGTTTATGGCATTTTTATTTCTCTATGTGTATATATAGAAGGGGGTGGTATTTCTGGAAGTAAATTCAAATAGGATTTTACAGAATGAATCCCTGTGTAAAAGACAGTAAGTAACACTGCATATAATAGCTTAAGCTACTATTTTTCCAGACTTCAGCTATGTTTTGCAAGAGAATGGATTACTTATTTTACTTTCCACTATAGTATGTTAAATAAGATTGAGTTTAGATTTGAGAGAAAAATTAAATATGGGAGAATTAAAACTTTCTCAGAAAAAATATATTCCTAAAAAGGCCAAATAATGGATTGTGGCGATGGTGGCATAACATTGTAAATGTAATGAATGATGCTGAAATGTACACTTAAAAATGGTTAAAATGGTAAATTTTGTGTTATATGTTTCTACAATAAAATTTTTAAAATTGCTTTAAATGATCAAAGAACAGAAAAAGAAAATTAAATGAAAACCAAGGAAATTGGAATAAACTATGGACTTCAGTTAATAGTACTGTATCAACATTGGTTCATAAATTGTAAATGTATCATACTATTGTAAGACGTTAATCATAGGGGAAACTGGGTGTGAGTACATGGAAACTCTCTGTATATCTTCTCAACTTTCCTTTTTATATAAAACTATTCTAAAAAAAAATAGTCAATTAAAAAAAAATTTTTTTTTAGAGTGCCAGATGCATAGGTGCTGCTATTTGCCAAAGCTCTTCTGGCAGAAGGGGGAAAGCTCAACTCTTTAGGTCTGTGTAGACCAAAAAACAGGGGTAATTAAGTTACCTGGGCTTGTTCAGCTGTCCTACAAATGCTTAAGTTTCCAATATGGCAAATTCTGTGCACCCAACCTGGCCCAAGGCTGGTTTTATAAGACCTGCAAGCTAAGAATGATTTTTACATATTTTAATGGTTGGGGGAAAAATAAAAAAAAATATTTATTTCATGACATAAAAATTATATATAAGTTCAAATTTCAGTGTCTATAAATAAAGTTTATTGGCAACACAACCACACTTACTCTTTTACGTACTGTTTATGGCTACTTTTGCTGTGTAATAGCAGAATTGAATAGTTATGACAGAGACCAGGGGGTTTGGCCCACAACGCCTAAAATAATTACGTTTTATAGAAAAAGTTTGCCTCAACCCGCACTAAGGAAAAAACATGTCCCTGAAATCTGATCCTGGAAGATATGATACCAAATGTGAATGTGTGCAGCCCCAAACAATCTCATCATTTAGAGGAATTAAGTCTTCCAGACATACCATGGCTTAAACTAATCCCAAAAAGCCAAAATATTTTTTCTTCACCATTTGTTAAACTAACATAAAATGTATCTTGTTTAAAACAGGCAGCATTTACATTAAATTCTAGTCTTCAACTGGTCATACCACATTTGCCTATTTAGATGTGAGCTTTCTTTATTCAGGCCAAACAGGAAAGGTGAGATAGCCGAGTCTGAGACTCCATGATTAAATGGAATAAACATTTGGGCATTTGGGATAGGATCATTACAGACAGAAAGTCTGTCCAGGTTTACCTTTAAGACAGCTAGAATAACGGTTCCCAAACCTTTTGAATACTCCCAACTATAATACCTAAAAGTAACACATACACATATAACCACATTTCTTTGATTCTAAGGTATACATTTTAACATCTTTGAATTTAGGCTGTGACTTGTAATTGACAGCGTCTTACAATCACAGGTGCCTAAAATAATGGTGCAATTACAAACGGTGGCATCTTGTATTCAATAAATCCAATATACCAGGAGATAGGAGAAAATAAGCAAATCTGGGAGATTCTAATGAGAAACTTTCTCTCCAAGTACAGTAAAGAATTGTTTCCAAAGGCAAATAAAATAGAAGATTTTGTCTTCAATTCACTGCAAAACTGCCTTTTGTCCTCACCTGATATTGTAAGTGAAAGACTTTATTTCCTTTAATTCCCAGCAAAGAAGACGCTTGAATTTTTATACAGATTATATTCATAACAAAAAAATTCATACTTTGAAACCTTTCAAATTGGGTGAGTAAATTCTCACTGTTAGGATATTCAGGCAGGGAATACCAAAATAACATACCAGCCCACACAAAGGTAAAATGGTTCTGAGCATTTAAAGATATATTTAAATAAATATTACATCTTTAAACATTGGAAGAAAAAGAAGGAATGAACTGAACTATCGCCAACCTCGGCAGCCCTATTAAAGGCATTCCAGCTGCTTCCTCTGCAGCGCCGGAGCCTTACTGTGCGGCGCCACCTGCTGGCCACATCCCGTTCACGCCGCCACACGCCACCTCAGGGCTGCCCCGCCCTGCTGGGCTCAGCCCCTGCCTCAGGACTGCAGCTGGAAGTGGAGGGGCTGGAGGGACCAGGAAGCTTTTTACCCATTCCTCCCTCCTTCCTTCCCTTCCATTAATAGGAAGGGAGAAATATCTCCTCCTTCTAGTACTCAACAAGTCAACTGGTTAATTTTTTTACAATCTAGTCTGTATCTATAAACTCAGTTTTTTTTCATAGCTATAACCATAAAACAAACTTTTATATTCTGATTTTTGAAACATAAGCCTTTCTGCTGCTGCTATGCTGTTCACGATAATTTTTAAGGCAACAAAGACATTTTATCAAGTGGCTATACCTTTATTTTATATAACCATTCTCCAATTATTACACAATTAGATTTGATAATTTTGTTATTATAAACAATGCTGTATGAAAATTTTATACATTTTTATTACTTCCCGGAAACCTTTCCTATTCTGTAAAAAAAAAACTAACTAAAAATGCAATGCCTCATTTGACTGTAGAGCAAAATCAACGTGGCAGCAAGCGCAAACAAGGAGTGGGGAATAAATAAAATAAATCTTAAAAATAAAAAATCAATGTAGACTCTATTTTGGGCATGTTTAATTAAATAAGAAGTCAAGTTCTGTGTATGTTTCTGTGTATGTTTAAACAATTTATAATGAAAATCAGGTTTATGTGAAATGTTCTTCCAGAACTTTCAGGTTTCAAATACCTCTTGTGTGCTCCCTCCCCCACCCAAGGAAACACTGAGCTTCCCCACCAAGCCTCCCAACACTTAAAAGTGCATATACAATTTTCTCCAAAGTTGCTCTGGGATGAAATATAACCAGAAAGTTTTATGGGTCAGAGATCATTTCCAGCAGACCACGACATTTTAAAACCTGTATTTCACTGATTTAAGAATATCACACAGCAGGAAAAAAAATACAAGGTTGAGTTAATGTCACACATTGTCAGCTTGAACCGCATAACCCACATTCAAGCAGAGATCTCAGGGCACGCAGTCCCATCTCATGCATGATGCATTCGCATTAGTGCCAAGAGCTAAGCAGACTCTGGTTTTTACAGAGTTTACTTTTCCTCTTCTTCTACCTCTTTCCTCTGAGTCACCCCTCCCTTCCCTTCTACTGGGCAAAAAAAGCAAAAACAAGCAAAGTCCTACTGCTTTCTAAGTTTGTGGCATTACTGGACAAGAATTTTTTGAATGAACTGTTTATCTGCTTCATTCCTCATCCTGGTCAAATACGTGCCAGGCACTGGTGGTGAGAACACATGGCCTCTGGTTATGGTTTAAACTGAGGACAATCTGCGAGGAAGGTGCTGGGTAAGAATAAACAGTGGAGGCAGGCTCCTGTGGTTGAAATCCTACTCCTGCCACCCACTAGCTGTGTGATCCTGGTAAGTTACCCACTTGGTGCTTCAAGTTCTTCATTTCTAACACAAGGCACTATATTAATAGAACCCACTTCAAGGACTCTTGTGAGATTAAATGAGTTAATACATGGAAAGCACTCTGTGCAGAGCCTGGCAGACGGTGACAACTACACAGACGTTTGGAGGAAAAGACTATAACACAAAACCTACAGGAGGGAGATAAAACAGATGCAGCCAAGAGCTGAGCATCACCGCAGCCATTAGGCCCACAGCTGAAGGACACCTGTGGGAACACTGTCAAGGAGATGAGAGCATCAAAAGGTTTGGGGAGATGCGAATATTCTCGCTGTCCCGATTGTGTGATAATCAGAGTGGGCTAAACATTTGCTATATTAGAAACCATGCATGTGTCCCCAGACCTAGTTTTTCTCCCTAGGTCTCGTTTTTAGAAAGCTGGTAATAAACTAAGCCTGATTTATTATATGACCATCCTGTATGGGAAAAGACTGTAACTCTGGGTATCTTTGGTTCAACCTCAAGAGATATAGCTGGGGGATGGATGTGGCTCAAATGTCCGTCTCCCATGTGGAGGGACCTGGGTTCAATCCCCAGGACCTCCTGGTAAAAATTTAAAAAAGAAAAAATATAGAAGATGCGTGGGCCACCAGGCCCCGCGCACGAGTGCGCTGTCAGACTCCGCGAGCCATGCAGCAAGATGATGACATAACAGGAGAGTGACACAAAGGAGAGGCAAGATGCGCCACGCCGAAAAACCAGGAACTAAGGTGGCGCAGGCGGTAGGATGCTTCCCTCCCACATTGGAGGTTCCGAGGATTGAATCCCAATGAAGACAGGAGGAGAAGGATGAGAAGAGAGGGCAGGAAATGGACACAGTCGTCTAGCAAATGAACACAGAAACAGCAAAAATGGGGAGGAGGTGTAAAAATGGATAAAAGTAAATAAAGAAATAAATAAATCCTTTAAAAAAATAAAATAAAAGATACCTATATCGATAGGTATACATACAGATACACACACACAAGCTCAGAGAAAACTATGAGATAAAATTGTGATATTACAAATAAGATCTCCTTTCATATTAAAGTACTTAACAGAAGTTTCAAGGCCAGTAAATCACAGGCTAGAATTTCAAACCCTCTAGAGGTTAAACCCTTCTAGCCCCGTTCTGAGAGAACCTTCGTTCCTCCCCCCATCTCTACTCACTGCCTCCTGTGTGAACAGAGCATTCTATTTATGTGGTATTCTGAATGTACAGGAATCGGCAACGTCCAAGGCTGAAAATATCTTTTAAGATAATAGCCAGCCTAATATCTACCCAGCAGGCAAAGCCTTCCTCAAACCATTTCAGAAAGTTAGTTACAACTTTTCTGAAGAATTTTCAGAGATGATGACTGCACATTCATCTTGTAACATTCTGCTTTCTCAGGTAAGAAGGAATTTCTGGAGTCTAACTAAAAATCGATCCTGCTGTTGACTTGGTTCGTTCCCTCCCCTTTCCTCTCTTAAGTAGGGAAAAAACGAATGCAACTCATCATGCCAATCAAGAATTTGTTTCTACCATATCCAATCCATACCTAGGAAGTAAGGACCTCCCTAAGTTTTAAAAGTACCAGGAGGAAAGAAAAAAACAGTGGATTTAATGCACACTTTTTGAAGTCACTGCGGCTACTTCTCGTTCTCACCTCCTACCCCAGCCAAATGAAAATTTGTTTTGTGGCTTGTTTGCAGCTCAAGGTCACCTTAATTAATCTCAGGCGCCTTAAAACAGACTCTGGGGAAATAGCTGTTGAGAGACAATCTAACCTTCACTAAGGCCACTGACTTTTTTCTTAACTGTACTTTTTAAGCAATCACAGACTCAAAAGGCCCCACACAGCAAAAACACTGTTTGAAGTCAAAACAATAAGCTTGCATATAATGGTAATATGGATATGGCATGATGACTTCATGAAACTTTTTAATTTTCTAATTTATCCCTGAATAGTTAGGAATTTTCCTACAATACCCAAGATTATGATTTTTTTCATCTGAAATCAGACTTTCAGACCCCATTTTGGCTAAATATTTATTTTATTTATCCCCCTACCTCGCTGTTTGCACTCGCTGTCTGCTCTCTGCATCCATTCGCTGTGTGCTCTCTGTGACTGATCGTCTTCTCTTTAGGAGGCCCCAGGAAGCGAAGCCAGGACCTCCCATGAGTGGCGCTCAGTCACTTAAGCCACCTCCCCTCCCTGCTGTTGCTGTCTCTCTCATTTGTGTTTCCTCTTTTGTCTCCTTGTTGCGTCATCTTGTTGTGCCAGCACATTGCTCCAGCTCACTGTCTTGCTCATCCTCTCCAGGAGGCACCAGGAACTGAACCTGGGACCATGTGGTAGGCGGGAGCTCAATCGCTTGAGCCACATCTGCTTCCCCTTAAATACTAATTTGACTGCTTTTAAATTGCCCAGATTCCAAAGAAATTAGGTCCCCTTTCAGATTTAATAAAATTCTGTGTACTACCATGACCCAAGTCTTTATTAGTATTAGCAAGACAAGTGTATAGATTAGAATATTCTTAAATGCTTCAATTTGCATTAAGTTTAGTGTGAAATAAATCTGTTTCTTTAATTTACATGTTTAGTACTTTATTATATTCCTCCCCTTGAGGTCAAATTTTTTTTTGGGAGGGGGAACCTTTTTTACGTTAGAGAAGTTATAGGTTTACAGAAAAATCATGTAGAAAATACACAGTTCCTATATACCCATCTCCATTAACATTTTGCATTAGTGTGGTAGCTTTGTTACAATTGATGAAAGATTATTATTATAATTCTACTATTAACTACAGTCCATAGTTTACATTAGGGTTCACTGTGTTGTACAGTCCTATGTTTTTTTAATTTTTTATTCTATTAACATATATACCGTCTAAACATTCAGATATATAATTCAGGGATGTTAATACATTCACAATGCTGTGGTTCCATCACCCCAAACAGAAATTCTGGACCAATTAAGCATTAACTCTCTATTCCCTACCCCCTCCCTGGCCCCTACTAACCTGTGTTCTAGTTTCTGACTCTATGAAGTTGCTTACTCTATTTCATGTCAGTGAGACCATGCAATATTTGTCTTAAGGCCAAATATTGTGGGGACAAAGGAAAGCACGTGGTATGCTGTAATATGAAGTACTAAGTAATCTGCTCTGAATGTGATTCTTACAAAACTGTCCTAAAAGGAATGGTACATCTCGCTAGGGCACCCAAACTGTGTGCTGAGGTCCCAGGGTGCTGTAGAAGCCAAAGAGGCGCCTTGGCATAGTTTAAATTTCCCAGTAAAACACTTGTTAGATATAGCACTAACTACTACTCCTAAGTTGTTTGGACTTGGCTATTTAATAAACAGTTAAGTATTTCATTTGGCCTGACGGCACTGTGAAAAAACTGTAAGACTCACAGAGCCCAGAAAATGGCTCCTCAGCACCCGGGTATGTTGGACTTGTGCACCTGGTCATGGCAGAGCTCATTCCTGAAACGCTGCTTATGTATGTTTGAGTCAAGTCAACAAATGCTTGGTGAGCACTCAGGAAAATTATTTATGGATAACATGCTTCCTCTCAGAAATGCTACGTGATTCTCAGTAATATCAGCTTGTACCCACAAATTTAAGAAAGTATGGCATTTTTTATTTCCATTTTAAACATAGGAAAGTCAAGTCAGGGGCAGGTTAATTTATTTCAGTAAGGTCACACAGTGAGCAAGTCAACAGAATTTTTTAAAAAAACTCTCTTCTAGTTTAGACTCAACATTGACATTTATCCTTTCATCTATCCTGCTCCTTCTATCTTGTCCAATCCTACGCATTTTGGCCCATCCCATCAGTTTGTGTCATCCATCTGTAGCTATTTCATTCGTCACTCACTGAGCTACATTAGGCACTGTGCCGAAAACAAAGATGGTGGAGACAAATGGGATTTAATACCTCAAGGACCTACACTTTTATCTTTACCATGAGCCAGTTTCAAGATAATTTATAAAAGGTACACATGATTTCAAGGACTCTTCCAGTGAAGACACGTTTTCCAAAATCATACTTGGTGGATTTACAAATCTTAAGTAGCAGCATAGAGATCATCTAAATTCCTTTACTAAGGTTTTCATAGGCCAGGCAACACCTAGTAACCTCTGTCACTCTTATTTATCTAGTTATCTCTTTATCTACCTATCACATTTCTAGATTTAATTTCACATGTAGAGGGCTATAGTATAGTCATAACGCAGAAATGATATCTAGAATTGCATACAATGGTTTAATTAAGGTTTAAAATACATAAATATGGGTAAGATAATAGTTATTATTTACTTACAATATTAAAAACAAAAACAAAAACAAAACAAACAAACAAAAAAAACAGAAGTTAGGCTATCTAAATTTTAACATCCTGTAAGGGAAATACAACACATTTTTTCATCTATGAATTTTTGATGACTAAGCAGCTTATGAGTTCAACAGCAATAAAAATCCTCAGGGTCAATGTAGCCAACCTTAGAAATATTGAGAAGCCATCATACAGCAGAGGGGTGGGGGAGACCCCCACGTTAGATGTCATCTCACTTACCGTAGTGTCATTGCTGGTAACATAAACCAGGACGTCGGAGGAGTTTCTGCCATTGATGTATCGGTAGCAGTTCCAAACGCAGCTAATCAGGTAACCCTGAAAGTGAATCGTAATGATTAAATTTCTAATCTGCAAACATCAGACAATTTAAAATACTACCATAGATAAAGCCATATTATAAAACTTTTATTCACCTTAATTATAAATGTACTTATTAACTCTACTAAACCAAAAACCTTTGCAATTAAGAATATTGGGTGTAGCAACTTTTTGGCAAAGGGTACTACTGTGGCCTTCTTCGATCACATATAAAAATATCATACCCTGGCAGACGGTAGGGTAGGGAGGGGAGGGACGGAGACTAGAGAAATTCTTACAAAAAGGTAATTGGAAGGAGCTTCACAGGTCAAACTTATTAACCCATGTCTCACCATATTTTCATGCTGCTTCCTTGGGAATTTTCATTCTACATGATTATTTGTGATTTTATTAGACAAGTCAATTAAAAAAAAAAAAGGTTCACAGCATGTATGCTTCACAATCAAGAAATTCAAAACATTTCCATGTTCATAATGAAATAAAAATAACTCCAAAGAAGATATTTAAAATTAATGTCCAAAATAAAGATATGTGAGAAATAAAATGGATATGTTTAATCTGTGAGCTCTTTGCACTATCTTTCTAATCATTTGTAAGTGGATTAGAACTGTTTTCAAAAATCTCTTTCTAGCTTTAAAATTCTTTGATTAAAAGAAGTTTAAAGGGAATTCCTCTCTCCCTGTGGTGAATGGAATCTCTCCCAATTCATGAATGGATTTAATAAAACTCACATAAAAAAAAAAAAAAGTTTAAAAATGTAGAGAAAATGGAACCCTCACATATTGTTGATGGGAATGTAAAACAGTACAGGCACGTTGGAAAACAGTGTGACAATTCCTCAAAGATTAAACACAGTTACAATATAACCCCAGCAATTTCACTCATAGGGATATACCCAAGAGTAATGAAAACCTATGTCCACATAACTTGGATATGAATATTCATAACAGCATTATTCAAAATACCCAAAACTGGAAACAACTCAAATGGCCATCAACTGATGAATAGATAAACAAAAAGTGGTATATTCAGAGACTATTATTTAGCAATAAAGAGGCAGGAAGGAGTGACATATGCTACTACATGGATTAATCCTGAAAATAGTATGCTAAGTAAAAGAAGCCAGTGACAAAGAACCACAGATTGTATAATTCTATTTCTATGAAATGTCCAGAATCCAGAATAAGCAAATTTAGAGACAGAAGGATTAGTGGTCACCTAGGACTGGGGGTGGGAGTGAGACAAATGGGTAGTAAAGGATAATGGGTTTCTTTTTTTAGCGTGATGAAAATGTTCTAAAATTAGATTATGCAACCAGAGATATGCACAACTTTATGAATATACTAAAAACCACTGAATTATACACTTTAAATGGGAGGATTTTATAGCATCTTTAGTATATTTTAACAGAGCTGTTTTAAAAAAAGGACATTTAATAACAAAAGGGGTACACATCAACATTTTTCAGGGGAGTATGGTAAAATATTCTGTCCTATACTCAGAATGCTGGCTTAAGCTGCATTCATACTTTCCTGCATTTAAATTTTAATGTGATGCTGTTAAGATGAAGATGCACATGGGAAGTGGATGTGGCTCAAGCGATTGGGCTCCCATCTACCATATAGGAGGTCCAGGGTTCGATTCCCGGGGCCTCCTGGTGAAGACGAGCTGGCCAGCACAGGAGTGCTGGCACACACAGAGTGCTGGTGCAGCAAGATGACACAACAGAAAGAGACACAGAAGATAGACAATGAGAGGCGCAGCAGACCAGGGAGCTGAGGTGGCACAAGAGATTGAGCACCTCTCTCCCACTCCAGAAGGTGCCAGGATCAGTTCCCGGTGCCGCCTAAAGAGAAGAAAAGCAGACACAAAAGAACACACAGCATGGGAAGCGGGTGTGGCTCAATCGATAGAGCTCCCGTTTATGGGAGGCCCCGGGAAGCGAACCGGGGCCTCCTAGTGAGGGCAGGCCGGCCCGCGCGGCGCGGTGGGCTGAGGCAGCGGGACCTCACAGCAAGGGGGAGATAAGCAAACATGGAGGAAAAAAAAAA
>JAQZBX010090036.1:0-12582 GCA_029593785.1 Cabassous unicinctus
CTAGCTCTCTCTTAGATTCAGCTCAAAATTCCTAGGGGAAAAAAATATCAGTCAGCTTGCCTGCGACAAAGTCCATGACTTGTCCCATGGCCTTGGAGTCACACAGTAGAGATGTCCCTGCCAACGATGCACACCGTCCCCTCCTCCCACTGCATTCAGAGGTGACTCCATGGAGTTACTGGCTCTCAGGTCTTGGTCCCAAGCAATGACCATTTGTCCTCCAGGTCACTCTCAACTTGGTCCAGTCTATGGAGGAAATGATAAAAATTAACCATCTCAATCTCACCTGCTAGAGAACACTGGGAGAAAGACAGGACAATAATCATTATTCCCACTTAAAAATGAAGAAGGAAGAACTGTCTGGGATAACAGCCCATATGTCAGTCACTGGTCTAAAGGGCATATTTGACCATCTGAGAAGCTCATGCCCATTGGGGTGTGGACTCCTGCTGAGCACCTGGAGCGAGTTCTTTGGTTGGACAGTAGAGAGACTCCCATGCCCTTGTCCAGAATCCTCCAGGGCAGCTGCTGCGAGGAGACTGGGGAGGAAGTGGCCATGGAGTGTGTGATGCTTCTTGTGAATGGAACTGGCATCCTCTGTGCTTGGGCCTAGGGCCTGCCTGAGGGAATGAGAGTTGCAGTGGGGTTGATTTGTGTTTCTCTAAAGACTCTGTGCTTCAGGCTTGAGGTTTTTCTGAGAGTACAACACCTGTAAAAACTTTAATTGGCAGCCTGTCGATTTAATTTAGGGAAATTCCATTTGCTAAAAGCCATTTCTAGACAGCTTTGCTAAGCTGAGCAGCCAGAGCTGGGCCATGCTTGTGGGGCCGTGGTTTCTGAGATGGAAGCTGTGCTCCTGTTGTTTCCTTAATGGGTTTCACCTTCCGGTGTGGAGGGCAGTCTGACTTTGCCTCATCAGTTCCATGGAGCATTCCGTACCCAATCCTAAAGTGTACTTCACAGTGGGATATATATCACCACCCTTGCCCAGCAAGAAGGCACAGCAGAGGACTTGGAAAAGGCATGGAAGGCTCAGGATTCCCCAACTCCCCTGGCCCTTCCCAGATGTCCTCATTCCAATTGTCAGGACTTCACTGTTTCATAATTAGTGTACCAAATTTAGTTCTAGATGTAGGTTGCTGCAGAGTGTAATTGCCGCAGTTCAGTAAGTCAAATGATTAATTTTGATACTGGACTCAGATGCTAGTCAAGTGGTCTCAGATGATATACTATGAGCAGAAAGGACTTCCAAGAGCAGAGTTATATAACTGACCTGCTTCTCCCTGTCCGCTTTAAGCCAGGCAGCCTCAGACAAGTTTGCCTGTCACTTGAACCTTATCAAAGACCCAGGGAGTAACCATCACAGCCTGACATCTTTCAAGATAGCCTTTCAAGGCCCCTCCACCTCAGCAGGCAAATTGTCCAAGTTCCCAAGAAACAACTAACTCTGATTTAACCAGCTGTTTCTGACCGTATGTCACCCACAGCCAGCTTCCCACCCCAGACCAGTGAATCCTTATGGTCCCCAAGCCATTTCAGTCAGTTTTACATTTTCCCAGAGTACAGGTTATGTGCAACTTCATTTCCTGGCACCAGATTGTATCTTCTTCAGAATTCTTTTGGTGGAAAATTAACAGTAAACAACTTCAAATTACCTTAAGCAGAAACAGAAAATTCATTATTAGTTTACAGGAAACCAAGACCGGGCTGGAACCAGGAAGTGAAAGTCAACACCCAAGACCGCCGTCCATCCTCTCTCTCCCTCTCTCTCTCTCTCTTCCCTCTCTCTCCCCTCTCTCTCTCTCATTCATTCTTGCCCTCTCTCTCTGGGTCTCCTCACCCCTGGCAGCACATGGTCTCCCATGGCCACATCTACATCTGTCTACAAGAATCTTTCATTCCATCTCTGCAACAGACTTTCTTTGATTTCCAAGCACTTGGACACCCATGTTTCTTGAGTTGACAGAGAGATGACTAATGCTCTCTTAACCCCAATTTCAAATTTCTTGGGATGAGAATCTGTCTGGCCCAGCTATGTCATGCATCCATGTCTGGGCCAAGGATTTTCATCACAAGGGTGGGGGATGGGTTGCATAGTACAAATATGGATGGGGTGGGAGTGCTGTTCCCAAGGACAGAGGATAATGGTGAGCTGAGCCAACATCCCACGTGTTTACTAAATCATGGCTAGTGAAGAATAATATGACTGTAATATTGTGCACCTAATGAAAGTCTTTGAACAAAAGGTAATTTCCAATAGCAGAACACCTAAATCCATTTTTTAAAATTATTTTTTATATTACAGCAGTTGTAGGTTTACCAAAAGATGCAGAAAGTACAGAGTTCCCCTATACCTGCCCCCCAGCACCGTTTTCCCTATTATTAACATTCTGCATTAGTATGGTACCTTTGTTACAATCAATAAAACAATATTATTATAATTATGCTATTAACTATAGTCGATACTTAGGGTTCACAGTTTGTGTTGTACAGTTCAGTGGGTTTTCGTTTTATTATTTTTATTCTGATAACATATATGCAACCTAGAATTAATCATTTAACCATTTTCAAATATACAATTCAGTGATGCTAATTATATTCATGATGTCATGCTACCATCACCACTGTCCATTACCAAAAAAGTTTTCCATATAGCTGTTTCAGTCTGCTAGGCTGCCAAAATGCAATGTACTCGAAACATGTTGGCTTTTACAATGGGAATTTATTAGTTTACAATCTTACAGTTCTGAGGCCATGAAAATGTCCAAATCAAGGCACTATCAAGGCAATACTTTCTTCCCAAAGTCTGACTGCCAGCAATCCTGGACTCCTCTGTCACATGGCAAGGCACATGTTGACGTCTGCTGGTCTCTCTCCCTCCTCTTCCCAGTTTCATTGCTTTCAGCTTCTTGCTTCCATGGCTTTCTTTATCAGCTTCTGTGGTTTCTCTCTCTCTCTTTCTCTCTCTCCATAAACATCTCATTTCTAAAGGACTCCAGTGAGAAGATTAAGATCCAGCATGGGCCATGCCTTAACTGAAGTAACCTCATCAAAAGGTCTCACAATAGGTCCACACCCACAGGCATGGATGAACTCTAGGAACATACTTTTCTGGGATCCATAAATCCTCAAAGCTTCACAACCCTATACAGAAACTCTGTACCAATTAAACATTAACTCCCCAGGCCCCACCCTCACCCCTGGTAACCTATATTCTAACTGAATCAGGTTTTACAAAAATGAGAAAGGCTGGGGATGGGAATAATGATATTTGCCTTGTGAGGGTCTTGGTCTTAAAGCCCTAGAGCTGCTTCTTTCCCCAATTCTGAATTGAATCCCCACCCCACCGCTACTCCCACCCTCCACCTCCTCTGGTGTTGGCCCAGGGAGCTAACACATGATGTTTTGAACATAGCATGTCAGAGGGGCTGGGGGTTAGGAAGTGAAAGGGCCATCTGCTCCCATAGCCAAGGCTCTACTCCCCCGCCTTCCAGCTCAACTTTCTGCGCTCTCCTCTGTGTGCAGGAAGCCGCTGGAACTAGGGATCTGGAATCACACTCTAGGGAAGCTCCTCGCCCCACCCATAAAGAGTCTTTTCTTAGGAAAGCAGAGAGAAAGGGAGGAAGAGGCTGCTTTACCCCATCTTACAGAATTTAGATTTAAGGAAAATTAGGGGCTTAGAAACCAGGCAGGTAGGTTAAAAAGAGGGGTGAGGTGGAAAGAAATACATACAACTCTCACCACAATGGTTAACAAAAATCCATAGTAATTTTTGTTCACCTTCCTTCATATTTTAGGATCTGCCTAATTCTTCTCAAAGGCCCTAAAACCAATTTAGATCAATAAATAGGCCAAATGCAAGCAAAGTAATCATGAAGATTTATAAGTCCATGAAAAATCATTTGGCATCCAAATAGCCAAGGAAATTAGAAATACCCATAAGCAGAATACAAATTGCATTTTTAATATTCTAGGAAAATAAATAAGAAATTAAAGGAAAATGGAACATAGATTTGCAGGAGAGAAGAGACACATGGACTTTTAGTTAATTGGAATATAATAAAAAGATGTTTTATTTCTAGAGAAAATGAATATTGATTTGCTTGTTGGGAAAAAACAGCTCACATTTTAAATTGATTTTATTTACTAGAAAGAAATCTTCCTTATCTAGAAAGTTTTTTCTTGTTTAAAATTGCATTATCATGTATGATTCCATTTATATGAGACTCTAGGAAAAACAACTTTCATCTACAGTGATAGAAAGCAGATCAGTGGTTGTCTGGGGCCATGTAGGGGGGTGAGGATTGATTGGGAAAAGGCACTAATTTGAGGTAATGGAAATGAATGTTCCATATCTTGATGGTGGTGGTGATTTATATAAGCTTATATATTTGTCAAAATTCATGGAACTAAAAGTGGGTATATTTTATTGTTCATTAATATTACCTCAATAAAGTTGAATTAAAAAAAAAGAAAACCCATTGTGTAGGAATATATATATATAGATAGATAGATAGATAGATAGATAGATATAGTAAAAGAAGAGAGTCTTCCCCAAAAGCTGGGGCTTTGGTGAATACTGTCCCTGGAATAAAACAGGTGTGCCCCCTCTCTCTCCTCAAAGGTCCGTTAACAGAAAAATGGATTTAAAAAATGTGGTACATAACTACAATGGAATATTATTCAGCTGTAAAAATAAATGAAGTGCTGGTACATGCAACAACATGGATGAACCTTGAAGACATCATGTTGAGTGAAATAAGCCAGACACAAAAGGACAAATATTGCAAGATCTCACTGATACAAAATAACTAGAATCAACAAAACTTACAGAGTCAGAAACTAGAATACAGCCTACCAGAGGCTGGAGTGGGGTAGGGAATGGAGGACTTAATGGTTAATTACTGCAGAATTTCTGTTTGGGATGATGAAAAGCTTTGGTAATAGATGGTGGTGATCACAGCACAGCATTGTGAATTGTCTACCTGAATGTGGTTAAAAGGGTAAATTTTGTTGGTATAAATGTTACTAGTCAAAAACAACCACCGCCACCACCACCATAGGACTGTATAGCACAGTGAACCCTCGTGTCAACTATGGGCCATAGTTAATATTGCCATTATAATAATAGTCTCTCATCAGTTGTAACAAAGCTCCCACACTAATGTAAAATGTTAATAATGGGAACAGCTATATGGGAACTCTATTTTATGCATGATTTTTCTGTAAACCTACAACTTCTCTAATAAAAAAAATAAAGAGAGCAAGAAAAAAAAAGAAAACATACAAACAAAAAAAGGAAGGTGTAGAGGGAAGTTCAAGAAAGAGCTTGACTTGCATTTTGATGAGAGAACAGGCCTTTGCCAGGCAGGCAGGAGGACGGAGGGCACGGCAGGCAGAGCTGTCAGCACGTGTGTAGCCTGCAGGGTTTGACACAGCCTAGCGTGGCCCAGGAATTGTAACAGAATCATTCAGTTCCTCAAGCAGGACTTGTGAGGGGCATCCAGTTGCCCCTGGATGAAAACCGTGGGCACTCCCATAATGTTTCCCTTTCCATTCACATAATAAAACACCTTCTCAGTCCCCAAAGCAGTCTCAGTTCAATAATTCATCTGTCCAATCAAAATTTCCAACTTTGTTTAAAATTATCCCTTTTCGCGGGGCGGATGTGGCTCAAATGGTTGGGCGTCCATCTGCCATATGGAGGGACCTGGGTTCGATCCCCAGGACCTCCCGGTAAAATAAAAATATATATATAGAAGGCGCATGGGCTGCCAGGCTCTGTGTGCCGGTGAGCCACCAGGCCCCGGGAGCCATGCAGCAAGACAATGACGTAAAAAGGAGAGAGACAAGACGAGATGCTCCGAAAGCTCCAAAAGCTCCGAAAACCAGGAGCCGAGGTGGCACAGATGGCTAGAACACCTCTCTCCTACATCGGAGGTCTTCAGGATCGAATCCTGGTGAAGACTGGAGGAGGAGGATGAGAAGAGGTGAAACAGACACAGAGAATTGCCCAGCGAATGGACACAAAACAGCAAATGGGGAAGGGGGGTTTAAAATGGATCAAATAAATAAATAAAACTTAAAAAAAAAAATTTACCCCTTTTCCCCTCCTCCTGCCTGGGCATGTCTGAGGCTGGAGTCAGCTCCTTCTCCATCCCTCCGCCTGCTCCACATCCTGCCCCATCTGCCAGGTTGCCTCTGGGACCTCTGAGGCCAAAGGGAGTAGAAGGGAAGAGGCGAGGTCTTCTGAGGGTGGTACAGTCACAATAATTAACTTTGGTGATCTCCAGGTCTCCCTGGTGTTTAGAGCTGACTTTTCCCCCTTTGGAGTACTTTGGAGTATTCTTCGGAGAGCCTCCCTCTCCGCCCACCATTTCTGGGCCTCTCTCCTTCGCACCACCCGGCAGTGGGTGCGTAGCTCTTCTCTAGCTGACTGTTGGGTCCTGTGACCTCCCCTAGGCATGGGCGATTCAACCCAACGTCTTTATGTTGAAGTCGTCCCTCTTCCCTCAAGGCCACCCGCTGGGACAGAACCTAAGCTCCAGGTTGATCCATCCCACAGGCCACACCTGGTCCTCAGGAGATTCTGGCACACTCTTTGTTTGGACAAACCCCTCAGAAACAGGCTGTGCCTGAGCAGCAGCCCCTTTTCCTTTGCTATTGGAGTGTGCAGCCAAACATGGACACTCCCATTCTCATTTCTCAAGCAATGGTCAGATGCCAGCCCGCTGTGACCTCCAAGCTCCAGAGGTCGCTGTATTCCAAGAGGTCCCATGGAAGGTCCTTTCCTTAGTCTTGGAGTAAGGAAAAGGTATAGTCTTCATTCTCAGAGGTTGTGGAAGCAGGGTGGACATGGAGAAATGGGAAGGAGGGAGGAGGGGGATCCAGAGCCTATAAACATCTCTCCTCAAGGAAGTTCTTCTTTTAATCTCAGCACAACCTTTTGGTTTCCCAACTTCTTTTATAGGCTGAAGGTGGGTGGTCAAGCCCCATGACACACGCTGCACTAGTGTACCCCTCTTCACTTTAGAAGGTGGGAATGGTTAACCCTTGTCTTCTTGGGGTCTCAGCCTGATAAAACACTAACAATAGCTGCCACATTCTGAATTCCTACATGGGTCAGGTACATAAATGATCTCATTTAATTTTCACAATAAACCTATGTGGTAGGAATTCCTATTGCCTTTTTACGGGTGAAGAAAAACTGACTCCCAGGGAGGTCGACTAACTTGGCCAAGGTAACCCTGCTACATGGTGGGGCTGGACAATGAACCGAGGTTTACTAACTCCAAGACCCAAGCTATGCTGTACCCGACGTAGATTGGTCCAAGGCTATGTACAAGTTCTTGGGATTTCAAGGAGCCAGCAATCTAGATGGTGTGTACACGACCCCATTCTTTTTCCAGGCCTTATCTCATACCTGCTCATGCTTCCATCTTCCTTACGGGAAGGTCTCTGCCTTTTCTACCCCACCCCACTGCACTACTCTCTGGTCTCGAGCATAATGTTGACACTAAACTTTCACAATTTATTTTACTTATTTGTTTCTCCCATTACACTTGGAGCTTCTTAAGGGAAAGGGAACTGTTTTATTAAACTGTTATCCTCTGCAAGTATCTCAGTGCCTGGCACACAGCAGAGGCTCAAAACCCGTGGAAATAAGGAAAGTGTAAAAACAAAACACAAAAAAAACATGAGCAAGCAAATGTCAAGAAGGAACTGGCCTTGGACATCCCATCCTGGGCACAGGAATTTGGTTATAGAACTTGATGCCAGGGTCTCCAGGTGTTCTGTAGGATGGGGAGAGGCAGTTGGGATTCAAGCTCCTAACCCATAAGATGAAGGTGTTGGGCTGGGTCATAGCCACGGCCCCTTTCATGGGTCATCACTGCAGCTCTTGAGGGGTAGGAGAGAGAAGAAAGAAGATAGTGAGAGTTGTCTCTTTCTGCTTCTTTCTTTTCTTAGACTGTGTAGCACATTTCAATAGAAACACTTGTGCAGATAGTGGGGACTGACCCATCAGGCTTCTTAGCCCATAATATACTGGAACCATCCCAGGAAGAGGAAAACAGAAGGAAACTCTTGGGCATAGAGGCAGTAGGGAAGTAAACTTTTACTGCTTCATGGATTGCGTGTTTCAAGTTCTGAACACTTATCCTGCAAATGAGCTTTTAGAACCCAACCCATCGTAATTTAAGGACTGCCTTCATGGACTTTAAGAAAGACTATAAAAAGAAGGAGTCTGTAGAAGGGAAGCCCAATGTGCTGGAAAGGAACACAACTCATCTCAGAGGACTCCCTGGGAGGTGTTGTGAAAGCTGACTCCAGAGTACACCAGAATCACAAGTGGAGATTCTCAAGTTTATTTTGCCCTCATGGATCCATTTACTTTGTTCTTGTGGTTTACAACTTTACTATCATTTTTATGGTGTCTCAGAATGGGAAGGAGAGAAATATATGCTCAGTCCACCATGTTGAACCAGAAAGGTTTAATACCCTGTGGTGGTTTGAAGCTGTATACATCCCAGAAAAACGTGTTCTTAAAGTTAATCCACTTCTGTGAGTGTGAATCCATTGTAAGTAGGACGTTTTGATGAGGATACTTCAGTTAAGGTGTGGCAAACCTCAATCAGGAAGGATCTTAATCCTATTGTGGAGTTCTTCATAAGCAGAATGAAATTCGGACACAGAGAGAAAAGGCCACAGGCAGCAGCCATAAGCTGAAATTCAACAGAACCCAGGAGAGAATGGAGATGCCACCATGCATGTGCCTTGCCATGTGACAAAACTAAGGACCAAGGATCACCAGCAGCCATCCCAGAACTCTGCAGTCTTCAGGGGGAAAGCATCTCCTTGATGGTGCCTTGATTTGGACTTTCTTTTAGCTTAAACACCATAAGCAAACAAATTCCCATTGTCCAACCTGAACCATTTCATGGTATTTGGTTAAGCAGCTAGGGGAACTAAAACATACCCCCAACAAAGCTGATCTCAGAACTGAAGAGAATGGACACCACTGTCAACTCTGTGTTTAATGCTCAGAAAAAAGCACAAGCCATCTCTGGGCAATTTGTCTCACTTCAAATCTCAGTTGACCATCCTTGGCCTTCCTTAACCCTGGGCCTTCTTCTCTCTGCCTGGGGAGAGGTTTACTAACAACAATCACAGTGAGTGCTGTTCCTGGGAGGAAACCTCAGGCCACATGGAGCATGAGATCATCCTGGCCTGGCAATGCCCTCAGCTCCCCAGGGACTGTGCTGGGAAGGTTCTCCAGGGAGCACGAGCAGCTGCAGTTGCTTCAGTAACGAGCATCATGGTTGTAGAAGTCAGACCTTCATCATTCTTTCCACATCCAGAGAATAGCCTCGCAGGGTATTCGCAGGGAAAGAGGGGGGACCTGCTTCTGATCATAACCTGGCCCTCCTTTAAAACCTTCATTGGCTCCCCAGCACCTACAGGAAAAGTGCAAACCTCTCAGCATGGCCCTGAGATCCTCTCTGGCCATCACTCCCCTCTACTGGCTCCAACCCCTGCCACACACAGATACCCATCCTATGCACTGAATTCCTTTCCAAGATGCAAGGAGACACCATTGGTCCTGACAGTGTTGTTCCTGATGTGGGCAGCCACACAATGCAGAGAGGCAAAGCACTTCAGCACGGAGGCAAAGCTCCCAGACGTGACTAACGAGGGCTCTGGTGCCCCTTCTAATTCCCCAATTCAGGCTTCTGGTTTTCTGAATTGGGAAAGATTATATAGTAAATGAAAAATTTTCTTCTCTCCCTTCATTTTGGACTGGGATTTAGGCAGAGGACCTGTACCAAACCTGTCTTTTCTTCTTCATTCTGAATTCAAGCCCTTTGTTGGATTATATATAATGTAAATACCTTCTTCCACTCTGTGGCCTGTAACACAACTTTCTTAATGACTTCTTCGGATGAACAGAAGCTTTTGTTTGTTTGTTTACAGTCTTTTTTTAATAAAATAAATTTTATTTTTGAAGAGGTTTTAGATTACAGAAAAGTTACATCAAAAGTACAAGGGAACAACCAGCAAGATGGCGGCAGAGTAAGGAGCTCCTAGAGTCAGCTCCTGCTACAGGGCAGTTAGTAATCTCCCAGAGCTATTTAAAGCACTTGTTTGGGGGCTCCAGGAGACCAGAAGAAGTGCATCCTGCAACATCCTGGAAGGAATGGAAGGAGGAGACTGCCCATCTGCAGAGAAGATTTTTAAGTAGAGCCCTCCACGCCAGGGGGGGCTGGTGCCCATCCTCCACTGGAGGCACAAGCCACCTTGGGAGCTGTTCCGTGGCTGGAATTGGAAGCTCCACTTCCCAAAAATGGGGGAGGAGGAGACGATTGGGCACCAACTTCAGCTACTGATTAGTAAATTCGGTGGGCTAAAGTATAATCCTAAGAAAAACTAAAGTTTGAACCTGTCCGGGTCAGAAAGAGGCCGGTAGCTGCCATCTTAACTCCGCGCCTGACTTGAGGGGAAGCGGGGCTGACTGAAAATCACAGTGCTGGTAGGGACCGGCTTCTTTCCATCTGGATCAGATTGCTGCTCTAGCCTAAGCCCCAGGCCCACCTTGGGCGGGGAGGAAGCTGGGGGAGCTGCACCAGCCTCTCCGGGAAACTATAGGCTACACCGTGGAGGCCAGTGATCATCCTACTTTGACAGCGCAAGCCACCCCAGGAGCTATTCTGTGGCAGGAATTGGAAGCTCCATTTCCCATAAACAGGGGAGGAAGAGACGGTTGGCCATTGATTTCAGCTACTGATTAGTAAATTCGGCTGGCTAAAGTATAACCCTAAGAACAGCTAAAGTTTGAAACTGTCCAAGTCAGAAAGAGGCCGGTAACCACCATTTTGACTCCACCCCCAGCATGAGGGGAAGCTGGGCTGACTGAAAATCAGTGATGGTGGAGACTGGTTTCTTTTGCCCAGATTGGCCTGCAGCCCTAGCCTAGGCTTCAGCCCCATTTCTAGCAGGGAGGAAGCTGGTGGGTCCTGTACCAGCCTATCCTGGTAACTGCAGGTACATTTGGCTGGCACAGACTGAATAATTGGAAGTCTACTGGGGCAACTGCAGTCATCTTGGACCTGCACTGCATAGATTGCTGTCCACACCTGCAGCTCCATCCCTGCCCCAGGCAGGAAGAAAGGGGCATGAAGCTTCATTAGTCTCTCTGAGCAACTACAGCATAGGCCTGCATGAGTTGAATTATTCCACACAGCTGTGGTTCTGTCCCTACCCCTGGCAAAGGAGAAAGTTGGGGGAAGCTTCATTGGTCCTTGGGGCAATGACGGCAGCTTGAGGCTCCACAGCTTATAGCACCAACTACATCCTTGGCTCCTACCACACAACCAGCAAGGGAGAAAGGGCAGGAAGCCCTAAACTAAAGAGAAAAACTGCACCTAGAATAAATACTCTAGTAACCCAGATGCCAAGACACCAACAAAAAATTACAATCCACACCAAGAAAAAGGAAGATATGGCCCAGTTAAAGGAACAAGATAAGCCTCCAGATGACATAAAGGAATTGAGACAACTAATCGTAGATGTTCAAACAAATCTCCTTAATAAATTCAATGAGATGGCTAAAGAAATTAAGGACATTAAGAAGACATTGGATGAGCACAAAGAAGAATTTGAAAGCATACATAGAAAAATAGCAGATCTTATGGGAATGAAAGGTGCAATAAATGAAATTAAAAATACACTGGAATCATATAATAGCAGATTTGAGGAGGCAGAAGAAAGGATTGGTGAGCTTGAAGAAATGGCCTCTGAAAGTGAACATACAGAAGAACAGATGAAGGAAAGATTGGAAAAATTTGAACAAGTTCTCAGGGAACTAAACGACAGCAAGAGATGTGCAAACATACATGTCATGGGTATCCCAGAAGGAGAAGAGAAGGGAAAAGGAGCAGAAGAAATATTTGAAGAAATAATAGTGGAAAATTTCCCAACCCTATTGAAGGACATAGATATCCATGTACAAGAAGCATGATGTACTCCCATCTGAAAAAATCCAAATAGACCAACTCTGAGATACATACTAATCAGAATGTCAAATGCCAAAGACAGAGAATTCTGAGAGCAGCAAGAGAAAAGCAATGTGTAACATATAAGAGATACCCAATAAGATTAAGTGCCAATTTCTCACCAGAAACTGTGGAGGCAAGAAGACAGTGGTATGATATATTTAAGATACTGCAAGAGAAAAACTTCCAGCCAAGAATCTGATATCCGGCAAGATTGTCTTTCAAAAATGAGGGCAAGATTTGAATATTCACAGATAAGCAGAAACTGAGAGAGTTTGTAACCAAGAGACCCGCTTTGCAGGAAATACTAAAGGGTGTGCTGTAGCCTGAAAAGAGAAGACAGAAGAGAGGGGCCTAGAAGAGAGTCTAGAAATGAAGATTATATCAATAAAAGTAATTGAAAGTGTCAAAAGACTGGTGAAAATAAAATATAACAGATAAAACCCAAATATTCAGGAATAAACTTAACCAACAATGTAAAGCACTTGTTTTCAGAAAACTACAACTCATTGTTAAAAGAAATTTTAAAAAA
>JAQZBX010090037.1:0-12561 GCA_029593785.1 Cabassous unicinctus
CAGGATCTCATTGACTGCCACAGTGAACAGTGCATCAAACAGCAAGGATCCTGATGGCTCTAGAGACATCTAGACACTAAAAGAGGGCAGAGAATCTCAGGAATTCAGCACCCTGTCAGTGGCCTTACTTTGGAATTTATGTTCCCCAGTGTAAAAGAGTTAGACTCATTTATAGATTCCCAACACATGGCTCTTCTGTCCCTTTTATTTGAACCTATAATTAGCACTATACCTGTTAAATATATGTCCCTGAGTCAAATCCTTGGTCTCTTCAAGTGCCAGTTGAGCCCTGAATTTCAGCAGAGATTCAACACCTACTCTCCAGTTCATTGGATTCACCCAGGACAACCAAAAAGGAGATGGTGATGGACAATGCCCAACACAAGGAACAGAGAGTGTCTGCAACTGCAAGCAAGATAGTTCCATCCATTTGCCCCATGGGATCTAAGCCCCATCTAAATTAGAAATCAGTGGGTGTCACAATCCCAAAATTGTCAAGATTTTGGAATGAACAATGGACTAAACAAGATTTATTATCATTCTAGCAATGGAAGAACTTTTATCATTGATATGGAGACAGTGGCCACCGAAGATTCTGAGTGGAGGGAAAGGGAAGAGCAGGTGTAACATGGGGGCATATTCAGGACATTAGAATTGTCCTGCATGACATTGCAATGATGGATACAGGCCATAATATGTTTTGTTATTAACTAAAATTGTACGGGACAGAGTGTTAACTATAATGGACACTATAGTCCACGGTTAGAAGAAATCCTTCAATATGTGTTCATCTATTTTAAAAAAGGTACCATCCTAATGAAAGACGTTCTTAATATCAGAGTGAGTGGCAGGGGAAAGGGGGGGATATGGGAAACTCCTATATTGTCATGTAGAATTTATGAAATCTAAACCTGGTCTAAAATTTAAATATTAAAATAAATAAATAAAATTGATGTTGAGTATGTGCAATAGTACGTCTCTTTTTCATTGCTTTGAGAACACAAAATGGTTCAGCCAGAAGACAGTTTAGCAGTTTATAGTAAAACTAAACCTAGTCTTACCATACAATCCAGCAATTCTGCTTTTAGGTATACATGTGGCTGATATGAAAAATTGAGTCTGCACAAATCCCACATACGAATGTTTACAGGAGCTGTTTTTATCATCTCCAAATATCAACGCAAAGAAGATGTTGTTCAATAGGTTACTAGGTGAACTCACTCGGCAGTTTCTATACAATGGAACATTGCTGAGATGAAAAGAAATGTTCCATCCACTCAAAAAATATTTGGATAAGCCTTAAGTGATTATTGCTAATTACAAGAACCCAGTTTTAAAATGCAACATAAGTTGAAATCAATTATATGACCTTCTGGGTAAGGCTAAACAATGTGACAATAGGATGCTCAGAAGTAGCCAGAGGATTGAGGAGAGAGAAGGTGACTAGGTGAAGCACAGGGAATTTTTACAGCAATGCGTCTATTCTGTATATTGTGTAATTGTAGACACATGACACTATGCATTTGTTAATACCCACTGAACTTGACAACACAAAGGGGGTAACTTATGTAGGCAAGTAAAAAGTCATTTACAAGGTCAACAGAATTCCACCTAGAATGAAAATGTTGCAAATCTATTCAACTATATAAAAATGTATAATTTGCACTAACCAGAGGGGCTGAGGGCAAAGGTGCTGAAAAAGTAATATAGGCTATGAATGGAGCCTATAAAATGAAGTCAAAAGAAACTGTGCATAAGCATAGCACTCTAGTAAAGTAGCATTCCACCATGTATTGATTAACAATTCTAATAATTCTATACATGTACACTGAAATCAAGAAATTCATAGACAGATGGCAGGGGAGGGAATATATTTCTCACTGTGAAGTGAGTGCTTACTGATAAGCAATGGGAGGAGGTTAGAATGTTCTATGTGATAATGGTTTGGAGTTAGACACAAGAGTATGAACTCATGTGTAGGTGAATATAAATGCAGAGGGTTGTATGCAGACATATTTCTAGACATGCATATGTACAAGCTTAGTATACACACATGTATTTCCTTATAATCTCTGCAGAGAGGGCCTAGAGTCCTCAGTAGCAAGGATCACAAATACTGGTCAGACCTTAGAAATTAACACCATTCTCCATGAGTGTCTTCTTGGAGAAATTGCTGATTCTGGGACAGAAATATGCAAGAATCACTTGTCACACCTTGTAGTACCAAAGAGTAAATAGGTACTAAAATAAACCCCTCAATGAGAGGGTCATAGTAAAGAGATACAGAGTGCAGCTGAAAGAGCTCCCATGGCCAAAAGTGGAACAAATTGAAAAAGAAAAGTAGTATTCCATCAAAACCCAAAGTATGAAAGAAATGTCATGAATCCATCCTGATACAAAACAATTTATGATTAAGTAAATAAATAGAGACAAATATCTCATGCAGAAGAATTCAATAATTTATGTGGCTATTGCTGTCTCAAGCCCATGGAGCATAAATCTCACTCCTGAAGACATCCTCATGACTCTTTCCAAAGGTGATCTGAGGAAAGGCAGAGAAATGAGGAACTTTAATCTGAGGGACCTCAAAACATTGTTGATCAAGATAAACATCAACAATGATAAGTCACCTTGATAGGATGCACCCTGGATACGATGGGATGAAATGACATTTTGTCTGTGGCGTCTTTCTCCAAAACCCATAATTAAGAGAAGATCATGAGAAAATGCTAACTAAGGGATACTTTACAGTACACCTGATCTCCATTCCTCAAAACTATCCAGGTTGTCAAAACAAGGAGAGTCTGAGAAGCTGTCAGTGTCACAAAGGGATTAGGAGTTTATGACAAATAAATGTGCGGTGCTATTTTGAATGTTAGATGTTAATAGCAGGGGAAAGGGGATGGCCGGTTCTTAGAAACTATCTCTAAAATTCTTGCAATTTTTCTGAAAATCTTACCCTATTCTAATATATTAAGTTTATTAAGAATTTAAATTATTAGTGAAATGCAATATCCTAAGGACATCGAACTCCAAGATTAAATCCAGACACAATTACATGCCTGATAGAAAAATATCACCTTACTGTAAGTCTCACATCCTTCATCCCTTGAATCAGAATAATGAAACTGATTTTAGAGTAATTGACAGAATTAAATAATGACTATAAAATGTCTGACATTGTGCTTAGTATTAATAGCCAAAATTTTACACATTATGATTCAACCATACAAGATTCACTCCCCACACCTTCCCCACATCCATTGTGCTATTTCCATTCTTCATCATCAACAGCAATACTCACATTGACCCAGAGTGAGCTTTCCTCAGGGCAAGACTTTTCATGAGCATCCCCTCCTATAAGCCAGTACTGACTCTCCAATAACTCCAAACATAAATACTCCTCTTGAGGGCAAAACACAAGGATCTTTCTTATATGGCTGCTGCCAACCTGGCCAGGCTCATGTTCCCCTTTCAAATGTCTGCCCCTCATTTTTGATCAGATATAAATATTTTTAAAACCTCACCACATTTGAGTCCCTGTCCACTCTTCTTGGAGTTCTTCTACAATTTCTCCTCCTGAAGATACTCCAAATCCTCCTTCAAGGCTCAGTACAATGTAAAGCTCCCTTGTGAAGGTTTCACTAACCTCCACAGAAGGAGTCCATTCTTTTCAATCCACTTAAACAAGATTTCAGAACTATCTCAGGATATTGGATATACTCATTTCTATCTCTGTAACCCCATTTGGATGTAATCTCCTTAATAGGAGAAGAAAAGACTTACTCATTTCTTTATTCCCAAAATAATATTTGGAGCTCATCATGAAGCAATTGAGGACTAAACATTTGTTGAATGACTAAAAGACAAAATGAATGAATGTGGTTAAACAGATACTTTCAACAATTGTAGAGAAAGTACGAGTGAAACAAGGAAAAATACTGCTGAGAGAGGGAAGACCCAAGAGTGAGAGGCCAGAGGAGAATGACTGAAAAAAGAATATATTTTTGATTATCTGCTATCTATTTCCACTCAGGCTTTTTACGAAGGGAGGGCTTTGTATTTTAAGCTTTCTCTGTGGTCATAACCTGTTGATGCCCTTTAAGCTACTACCAATAAAAGGAATCCATGGAAGCGAAATACATTTCCCCAGCACCTGTGAAGATTCTGTAACTCACCCTGAAATTATCAAAGCAGTTTCCAAGTTAACCAATGCAGAGTCTTCCTTGAATGATGGATGAAGTTGGAAGTTCTGATCCCAGGAACAAAAGGGAGATGGAACCACTCACGAGGTCTCTAGAAAACAAAATTGTGTTTTCTCTTCACCAGAGATTAGTAAAGTTGACTTGATATAGTGAAGGGGAAGCATTCAGAGTTTCTGAGCCATTAGGTATTCCATTCTCATGAGCGGCATTTATGAAGTATTCTCTTGTCTCAATACTTGCTGGTATACTTACTTCTCTGGAGGTAAGAAAGGAATGCGCAATGCAAACTTGTGCCAGCTTTGGCCCTTGAGACAGCTTTGGAGCTCCTTGACCATTTCTTATCCCTGTAGACACCTACATCCCAGGAGGAGGTCACTCCTCTTTAGCTGGGGGCTCTAGTATTGCCAGGTTTCCCATAATGATTTCCCTGTTGAGGATTCTGGAGAAAAATTCTGGATACACTAAAATATGCTATGTCACCAATCTGTCTCCTCTGGAGTTGGCTCTCATAAATGGAGCCACCTTCTCTCAAGAGGACTTCCTCTTGTCTCACTGATTCTCCTTTCTCCCTTGTAGTTAGTAATATCTGTTCAACTCACACAACCATTTGTTTTCTCTGTCATTAACAAATATTTATTCAGCAATACTGAATGGTAAACCCTAAACTACTTCCTGGGGATGGAGAGGAGTATAAGGCACTGTGTTTCCTTGCAAACCTTTCACAGTCTAAACAAGGAAGATGTAAATGAATATAACACCCTGAGGGGGTCCTGCAGTCCTGGTGAATTTCAATTCCTTATGAATGATGGTTGGATTTCCTATTTCTTCCCTTAGGTTCCTGGCGACTTTGATAGGGATTATATTAAACCTATAGATCACTTTGAGTAGCACTGGCAAATATTTTTAAACAGGTTTATTCACACACACACCATACACTCCTTCCATATTGTACAGACCATGGCTGTCAGTTTAATCATATAGTTTTGCATTCATCACCACAATGAATTTTAGAACATTTTTATTACTCCAAAAGGAAAAATACCCTATCACTTATAACCCCCTATTAATGACACTTAGAAATGTTATGATACCTTTGTTACAATTGATGAAAACATTACAATATTATTATTACCTATAGTCAGATTTTTATTTTTAAAGAAGCTTTAGATTCCATAAATCTTACATAGAAAACCTAGGGGAGGGAGCATGCCAGCCTGAGGCGGGCTCGGCTGCGTGTCTGCGCTGCGGAGCTGCGTTCCCCTGCTGCACCTGGGACGAGTCTTTTCCCCAGGGCGCGGGATGCGGGGCTCTGGGTACACGGAACCATCACTCCAGACCCACCAAAGCCTTGATTACAATTTATTGAGCGCGTTCTGTGTAGCAGACCGTGGGTCAAACACCTTGCATCAAAGGCTCGTGGTCTTCACAGCAGCCCTACAAGGCAAAGTGTTATCCCTATTTTACCACTGAGAAATGCTCACAGCAAGAAGACGTGGAAATTGTGGATTCAAACTCAAATTCGAGTACATTGTCACTGCACTTTAGAACTTGGGGTTTGACTGTAGTCCAACCTCTGCCACCTCTAGTTGTGACCTAGGGTAGCTTTGCGAACCTCACTTTGTTCATCTGAGAAATGGGATTGATGGAACCTTTCTGTGGGCAAGTGCAAATTACTTTGCTGAGCAGTGCTCATCTCTGCTTTCCAGATCCCTAGTATCTACCAATGAAGGCGGCCGCCAGACCGCCAGCTTCTCTTCCTTCCCCAGCATCCCAAATGCAGGCTTTTGGCTTCCCTGGTGTTCATTTTCCTTATGAAAATTTCAAAATATGGGGAAATTTTCACCCGAGTGACCTTTGAGAGTAAGTCCCAACTCTAAAAGGAAATAAAAGCCTTTGAATTTGTTTTATTTTAAATGCTGGTTGTTGTTTTTTTGGGGGGGCGTGGTTTTACTTGAATAAGTCAGATTGACTCGGTGGGAGGGGCCTGCGTTGGACATAGGCCTGGAGAAATGGGTGCATGCTGGAGAGAGATCTGGCTGATGAGTAGAAACTGGACTGGGTGGATGAATTCGTTTTTGGCTTAGCAGGGTCCTAACTAAAATTGCCACTGAATCCTCTTCTGTCCACCTTGGACACAGTCTGAATCTGTCCTCCTGGGTCACTTTCAAATGTTTCAGTGCCTTAGGAGAAAAACTTAGGGTGGATAGCTGAAGGCAGGCAAGAAGCCAGCTTTTGAAAGAGGATTTCTGGTAAAATGCAAATGTTGACATTTTAAAATAAAACTGCTACATCATTCATTTAAATGTGACTAATGGAATCTAGCTACCATAGTGATTTGATTTCTTTTGAAACGAAATACACAGACTAGTTTTTATTTAACAGTCAGAATTTGACATTGTTCTTTTTTCCTCCTTGAATTCATAATTCCATTTGATTTCCTCTACAGCAGTTTTTTCTAATATAGTAGATTTTATGCTTGAACGTCTTTGGTTTATCATCCAACTTCCCCGCAAGAAAAATTTATACAAACATTAAAATTTAAACATTTTAAAAACTTGGATAGTGATCATAGTGTTAAGCATTGTCTTTTGGAATGAGTTATTACAATTATTAAATACATGATTGTTCAAACCAGTATGAATATATCACAGTTTTGGTAATTGTTAAACAAAAAGTTCTATTGGAAATGCTTCCCATACATTGATTGAAGCTTTTTTCTTCCTTGCATCAATGCACATATATTTGTTAGAATGAAACAGCTATTTTTTATTTGTTTTCGTGGATGTAACCATTGAAAAACTTTACATGTGAATAAGGACACTTGAATTGAAGCTGTTTTGTTGTGGCAGTGTCACTGAATTCTTTGAACACTTGAATAAATTGTTTGAAAAACCACAAGTGATCTATTATTAAAATAAAAAACATAGGGGATTCTCATATGCCCCACTTCCTCCGCCTCCCACACTTTCCCACATGAACATCATCCTTCATTACTACAGGACATTTGATAAAATTGATGAACACATATTGAAACATTGCTACTAAACATGGACTATAGTTATATTAAAGTTTACCCTATCCCAAACAATTTTGTAGGTTATGACAAAATATATAATGGCCTATATCTGTCATTGCAATGTCATGGAGGACAATTACAATGCCCCCAAATGCCCCCATATTACAACTTTTCTTCCCTCTCCCTCCACTTGGAAATTCTGATGGCCTTTGCCTTTATATCAATAATAAAAGTTCTTCCATTGCTGGAATAATAAGTCTATAATAAAATATTAATAAGTCTACTTTAGTCCATTGTTCCTTCTGCAATCTTGAGGATTTGACGGGGGGGTGATGCACACTCTGTTTCAAATTGAAAGGGGACTTATGTCCAATGGGGCAGATGGATGGAACTATCTTGTTGCAGTTGCAGATACTCTCTGCTCCTTGGGATGGGCGTTGTCCGTCATCATCTTCTTGTTAGTTGCCCTGGGTGAGTCAAATGTACCGGAGAGTAGGTACTGCAACTCTGCTGAGATTCAGGGCTCAACTGGCACAGGAAAGGAACAAAGATTAAACCTCTGGGATATGTATTTAACAAGTGCTAATTATAGGTGCAAATAAAAGGGGTAGAATAACCATGTGTAGGGAAACTTTAAATGAGTCAAAGTCTATTACACTGAGGAGCATAAATTCCAGAATAAGGAATGCTGACAGGGTGCAGAATTCCTGAGCTTGTCTGCTCTGCTTACAGTGTCTGGGTGTATAGAGCCCTCAGGAAACCAACTGATTGAGACACATTACTGTGGCAGTCAAAGAAATCCTGCTGAGATGTGCATAAGCATAACCTTCGGAAGGACCTGCTGACTCATATTGAAATCTCTTAGCCAGAAAATCTTATTTGTATTTAATATTTCCCCCATTCGGCCAAGGTCTCTTTCATGGTGTATATGGGAATGCCCTGTATTTTCTGTGTGACTTTTCTGTAACCTAAAATTTCTTTGAATATACAATGCAAAAAATACGCCACATGGGGAATAGAAGGAAGAATTGTCACTTACATACAAGACAACAAATCTTACAGTGATGAAAGGAACAATGTCTAAACTAATTTTATATTATTTCAATTTTTATAATTATTTTGAATTTTATATATTTTTAATTATTATTTCATTTTCTTACTAATTTATACAGTAATTTTTTTGCTTCATTTTTGGACAGGTTTTGGATCAGAAGGGTAACAGCAGTGGTGGCAGACGATCACTGGTGTGGGTGTCAGTGATGTGGGGTCACATGGGAAGGGGTTCACCTGGTTGTGCCTCTAAGACATGAATATATCCAATTATTCATGTGACATTGTCTCAGTGGGTAGAGATTCACACGATAACCTAAAGAATATTGAATTTCCATCCCAGGGAGTTCTGCTACATTCTCTAATATGACAGCAAGAATCCCCCAAGTACAAGGGCAATGTTTAGTGAGGGAAGACAGACAATTATGCCAGGCCCTTGTAATTGATGAATGTTCTTTTGAACCTGTTCATGTGATATTGAAACTTAGCCTAGTATTGTATACTGCCTAAGAGGTACCTCCTGAAGTTCTCCTTGTTGCTCAGATGTGGCCTCTCTAAGCCAAACTCAGCATATAAACACTCAACCTTCCCCCTGGCATGGGACACTACTCCCAGGAATGAGCTTCCCTGACACTGAGAAGTTATTACCAAGCACCAATTAGCAATGCATCTGGAAAAAGACCTTGACCAAAAGGGGGAAATTGTAAATACCAATGAGTTTTTCTGGCTAAGAGATTGCAAATTGAGTCAGGAGGTCATTCCAGAGGTTATGCTTATGCAAGTCACAGCAGGATCTCATTGAGTGTCACAGTATACAGGGCTTCAAACAGCGGGACTTCTGAGGGTTCTAGAGATATCCAGAATCTATAAACAGGGCAGACTGCTCAGGAATTTGGCACTCTTTCAGCGAATGTTACTTTGGAATTTATGCTCCTCAGTGTAAGAGAGTGAGACTCATTTATGGGTTGTCTACACATGGCTCTATTACTTTTTTTATTTGAACCCTTAATTAGCACTATACTTGATAAATATATGTCCCAGAGACTTAAATCTTTTGTCCATCTGTGTACCAGTTAAGCCATGAATTTCAGCAAAGTTGCAACACCTACTCTCAGTTCATTGGATTCACCAGACAACTAACAAGGAGATGATGATGGGCAATGACCATCCTAAGAAACCAAGAGGCTTTACAAGTTCAAGCAAGAGAGTCCCATCCATTTGCCCCATGGAATGGAAGCCTCCTCTTAATTAGAGGTGGAGTGGGCATCACCATCCCAGAAACCTTAGTACTGTTAAATTAACAATGGATTGAAGTATACTTACTGGTGTTCTACTATAGACTTATTATGATTCTACCAATGGAAGAAATTATATCATTGATGTCGAGGCAAGTGGCCACTGGATGTTCTAAGGGCAGGGAAAAACAGGTGAAATATGGGGGCATTTTCAGGACTTGGGAATTGTCCTGAATGACACTACAATGACAGATACAAGCCATTACATATCTTGCCATAACTCACAAAATTGTGCCGAAGAGAGTGCAAACTTCCATGTAAACTGTAATCCATATTTTGTGGCAATGCTTCAAAATGTGTTCATCAATTGTAACAAATGTACCACACTACTGAAGAATGTTGTTAATGTGGGAAAATGTGGGAGGGTTTGGGAGCTGGGCATATGGCAATCCCCTATATTTTTTACATAATATTTGTGTAATCTAAGTATCTTTTTTTAAAAAAAAAGTATTTTTAAAAAATTAGTTTAAGCATGAGAAGAGTGTTCATAGATATATATAGAACCCCAGTGGGAATAGGAGACCTCGGATTATGAATAAAGATTTTTACTGGCATTTTTGTATTTTAAAAAATTGAAATATCGACCAAATATAATGAGGTATATTGGGTGGGAGATGTTCATAATGTGGGAAACTCTCTGGAATAGGTTCACAATATTTCTGTAGAGTAAGACTGTTCAAAAATAAAGGTTATTAAATATTAAAAATGTGAGAGTGTGAGGAAACATGGCTGATGGGTTAGACATATAAGATTAGGTCTCATTAAAATAACAAAGAAAAAGCCAGAGCTTGCCGTGGGGACTTGCTCTGGGGCACAGCAAGCAGGGACACTTCTTACAGACTCCCAGAAGAGTGAGAGTCAGAGACACGGAGAAGTGAAAAACAAGAATTGGAACACAGGCAACAGCAATGAAATAGAACAAGAAGAACAAAGTGTCAAAGAGAAAACTTAACACACACAACAAAACAGCAATTAAATAAAACCTTTGAGTACAGAGAGAAGCTAATCAACGGAATAAACCTATCAAGATAAAAAGATGACCAGACATCAACAAAAAATTACAAACCATACTAAGGAACAGGAAGACATGGCCCAGTCCAATGAACAAACTAAAATCCAGTAAGAGATGCAGAACATGGAACAACTAATCAAAGCTGTTGAAACAGATATCAGGGACCAAATTAATGAAATGAAGGAAGAGATTAAGGATATAAGAAGACACTGGGAGAACATACTGAAGAAATTAAAAACATACATGAAAAGATAATGGATATGATGGTGATGAATGGAACAATCCAAGAAATCAAAAGTACACTGGGCAGATAGGCGGCAAGCTGGCATTGGTTTAAGTGGGCACTCACCATCTCTCTTGCGAAAAAACAGCTGAGTGGGGACAAGATCCTGCCTGAGTGAGCTGTTCTGGGAGTCCACAGAGTGGGAGCCTTCAGGGTATTAATCTGGAGGGAGCTGGACAAAGAGATAATTTGCTCAAGATAAAACCATGAGTTTATAGCCCTGTGGGTGGAAACCGTGGATGTCTAAGCCTCGAGGTAAAAAGCCAAGCTAGCCGTGACTCAGGCAGGCCACCCAGTGGGAGGGAACACCCTTCAAGAGTGGGAGGGTTCTGGCAAAGGTCAGAGAGGGGTTTCCTTTCCATGGGTTTGGTTGTATGGACCCCCACTGAGCTTTGCGTTGCATACTAGCTGGCTCGAGGTGCACCAGGAAGAGGGGAGAGGCGAATCTGCTGAGGAAGCCTGATTTACCCAACTGCGCTGGGAGAGAGAAACTTGGCCTGTGAGAGAGCAGAGTCAGGCAATTGACTAGTCCTGTGCTGAAAACTATCAAAATTTCAACTCCTCTAAGAAGGACACGCCGTTGTAAGTGATTAATATGCTTCCAAGTACCTATTTAGGGACCCCTGGGAGGAGGGGATGGTCTAGAAGAGGGTTGAGAGTCATTTCTCTGTGGTGAATTCAGTCATCAGGGTCCCCTTTGAAATTCAAAAGGGAACTCAAACTGACCAGCAGAGGGGAGGGGGGTTATGCTCACAAAACCTGTTGAATCCTGCTGCCTTGGGAGTCAAACCTGCCCAAAGGAAAGTGATGGGATAGCTTTAGGAAGAGCTCACTGCCTCAATGAGAAAGTTTAGCTCAGTGGAGGAGTTCTCACCTTGACCATGAGAGGTCCCTAGTTCAACTCCCAGCTCCTCTTAGAGTAAAGATCTACCGGGATATCAAACATCCAGCTGATACTTAAGACAGGGAAACCATAGACATTATTTTTGTATTAGGTTCTCTTGGATCACTTATTTTTCCTTAAAAAAATAAAAGGTTACTTTAAAAATATACATTTATCTTAGTTTGCTGGCTAAGTCTTGCTTCAAATCCTACAGAGAAAAGGCTGCAGGGTAATTGATTGATGAACACTGGCAGCCTGAGAAGCTCCACAGAGGCCTACAAAGTAACGCTGTTCTTCCTTAGTTTTTGTTTGACTGCTTGCTTGTGTGTTTGTTTGGTTATTTTAGTTTCCTGTTTTTCTTTCCTCTTTCCTCCCCCTCCCCCTTTTTAAAAAATTGGGTGCTGCTGACTTGTTTCTTCTTTACTGTGCTTCTTCCTAGATTTCCAATTTTCTGTGTATGCTGAATTTGTCCACTAATGCTACCTCTTTTCCATTTTTCATCTTTTTATCTTCTGCTTCCTGTTGTTGTTCCTACATTCCACATTTCTTTATTTAGTACTCAATTTTTCTGGTTTTTATCTCTATCTCATCTATTCTGTTTTGCTTCTTTTATTAACATTTTTGTTTTTATCTTTTCTTTTCTCTTTCCCTCTCTCCTTATCATTCTGGCCTTTTAATTAATTCTATATATTTTTCTCTATGCAGTTTATGATTTCATTGTAGATACTTTACTTTTTTAATCTTATTACTCTACACTGCTTACATGAGTTAAATATTCATTTTACTAAGTCTTATATAGTCTCTCTTCTAACTTTTA
>JAQZBX010090038.1:0-12557 GCA_029593785.1 Cabassous unicinctus
TGTGTGGGGTGTTTTTGGGGGTGTGGGCGGTGGGGAGCATGGGAATCCCTGTAGTTTCTGAGTAATATTTGGGTAATCTAGGCACCTTTATAAAATGTATATATATATATAACAAATAACATTTATGTAAACAAATGCACATATATGCATATGTATTTATATATCATTTTACAAATAAAAACAATTAAAAAAAAAAAGAAAAAAAGAAACCCTGATATTCAGTGTTCCTTGTGAATTTTAAGAAGATGTAATTTAATGAAAGGTAGTTCAAATTTTAACAGAAACTCCCCTGGAGCCTGCACCACATAAGAATACATAAAGTGGGCTATTAAATTTACGTTCAATTACAATATAAGAACTTTATCTGACTAATGGTTGAAGATTCAGTACAGACTAACTTGAGAAATTAAAAAAAAAAAAGCACCAAGAGGCCCAGCTTTAGCAGAACACACACTTTGTTGTGTTTTTCCTCCGGGAACACTGACAGCCTCTCACTGTACATAAATACCACAGAAAAATTCCTTTGTGCTTCTGTCACAGGAAGGAAGCATAGCCATTTAAATTCCTTCCAAAGCAATCTGTTCACCCTAACAAATACCTGACCTTAAAAGATACTATTTTACCAGATTCTAACCAAACTGGATTTACAAGAGCATAACTTCCCCCAGGAAAGAGAGGAAACCAACTCTAGGCCATTCTGGCCCTACTGTATCAACACTTGGGTGAAATAAAAGGTAATAAACATTTGTGAAGGTAACAGTCCAGATATAAGGCTCACTAAGAGACTCAGACCTTATCGTAGGATTTAGAACATTGACCTCTCCCCATATCTTACCACCACATTAATAGCATTACTGTATATAAGAATGGGTTGCAACTGTTCAAAATTACAAGGCTCATATCCAATTTTACTAAGGAATTCCCTAAAGAAACCTAAAGAGGAGACACAAACAAGGACACCAGAAGAAATTTTAACCACGATGTTCACAGCTTCAAGAAACAATAAAACAGCCTAACTCCTAGCCAGATGAATATAAGACCTCATGCTAAATTCTACTTACCTCAGTTACTTCTACCAGATACATAGTGCCCCACTTTCAACAATAAACCACAAGGCATGATAAAATGCAAAGGGAAAAAAAGCAGTGTGGGGATAACGCAACATCTGAAGCAGACTCAAATTTGGCAGAGTAGTAGGAATTATCAGAACAATCGTTTAAAGTGACTATGACTAATATGCTAACAGCTCTAGAGGAAAGAGTGGACAACATGCACAAACTGTTGGGTAGGAGGTAACCTGAGCAAGGTTGTGAAGTAAGACACACCTGGCCCACAGACCCCTGAGAAAAAGAGAAAAAAATGAGTAGAATTTGTCAGAATTAACTTCCCCATACTGTGGAAGACAATAAAGGGTAGACAATGACTCAACAACTAATAAATGTGAAATCAAGGAAAAAGAAAAAAGAAACTATTTAAGGGAGCCACAGGGTAAGTTTGTTTTTCCAGGGCCCCACCCCCACCCTAAGTTCTGCAGGTATTTTGTATGACCTGCATACAAGTGAGGGTCCCTGGGGTCAGATTATTGGTGCACCTTAATGAACATATTGGGTGCCTTTTTATATCAGGCCCAACTGATTCTGTGGGACACTTACTCAGAGACCATGTCTGGGTCCCCTATCCTGGGATTTACTTGAGCATGAGAAGTGATACAGAAAACTATTCACTAATCTCCTTAATCAATATAGATGCAGAAATCTTCAACAAATTCTAGCAAATTGAATGTGGTAGCATATTACTAGGATTATACAACATGACTAGCTGGGACTTATCCCAGGAATGGAGGGATGGTTCAACATAAGAAAAAAAATCAATAAAACACACCACATTAATATATGAAGAAAAAAATTCCTTAATTAAAAGTTGAAGTAGAAAAGGAATTTGCAAAATAGAAGAGAATTTCATAATAAAATCACTTGATAAACTAGGGATAAAAGTGAATTTCCTCAGCATGATAAATGACATATACAAAAAGCGCTTAGCTCTCATTATACTTCGGTTTAAAAGAGTGAAAGCCTTTCCCATGAGGTAAAGAACAAGACATGAATGTGTTTTTTACCCATGGTTTCAAGAATGAAGTTCTGACACATGCTACAAAACTGTTTGGATGACCCTGAGAATAATAAGCCAGACACACACACAAAAACAAATATGGTATGAAATTATTTATATGAAACACCTAGAACAAGCAAAATCACATAGACAGAGTAGATTACAGGTTACCAGGGGCCAACTTGTGAGGCAAATGGGGAATTATTGCTTAATCAATGTGGTACTTTGTTGGGATAATAAAAATTTTGGATAATGAATTATAGTGATGGCAGCACAATAACTAATGCAATTAATACCACTGAATTGTTCACTTGTAAGTGGGTAAAATAGGAAGTTTTGAATTGTATAAATGTTACTATAATAGTTAGAAAAAATACAGAGGGGTAATGTAGGCAAAGAGAGAGACACTCCAAGAAAGAATCAAGAGGAAATGCCAGATATTAAAAACACTATGACAGAAATAAAGAATGCCTTTGGTGAAATCATCAGAGGATTGGACATCTCTAGGAAAATACCAGTGAGATTGAAGATATGTAATAGAAACTTCCCAAACTAAGGAACAAAAAGAAAACAAGACTTAAATTTGGAACAGAATATCCAAGAATTGTGAGGCAATAACTAAAGATCTATATATGTATAATGAGGAACACCAGAATGAGAAAGAAATGGGAAGAGGAAATATTAGTATTAATGAATGAGAATTTTTGAAAATTATTGATAGACACTAAATCATAGAATCAGGAAACTCATAAAATATTAGGCAGGAAAAATGTGTTTTAAAAAATCTATATCTAAGAATATATTATAACTGAAAGAAATCAAACACAAAAAAGAAAATCTTGAAAATAACCATAACAACAACAAAAAACTTATCTATGGATGTAAAGGTTAAAAATTTTATCAGTCTTCTCCTCAAACTTTGCAAGCAAGCAGAGAGTGGAGTGGAATATTTAGAAAGTTGAAAGAAAAAAATCACTAAAAATTGTATATTCAGCAAAATTATCTGTGAAAAGGGAATGAGATATAAAGACTTTCTCAGACAAACAAAAATTGATGGAGTTTCTTAACAATAGACGTGTTTTGCAAGAAATGTTAAAAGATTTGCTTCAGAAAGATGGGAAATTATATAGATAAAAATTTCAGTTCTCCATAAAGAAGGAAGAGCATTGGAGAAGGAATAAATGAAGGTAAAACAATAAATGTTATTTTTCTTATTTTAAACTGATCTAACAGATAACATTTTATTCAAAATAATAAAGTATCAATACAGTAGATGCCTATAGCTTAAGGAGAAATGAAATGTATGGCAGCACTGCTATAAACAATGGGAAAGGAGAAATGGGGAGAGTTTTAAGGTACCAGAACTAGATGTGAAAAATTATAGTGCTATTTGAAAATGGACTTCTATTTATTATGAATGTACATTACCAACATTAGGACAACTGTTTTAGTTTCCTGGGTGCTAAAACAAATACCATACAGTGGGTTGATTTAACAATAGGAATTTATTGGCTCATGATTTCAGAGCATGGAAGGCTTGCTTCCTCCTGTGGTCAGTATCTTCTGTCTATATGGCAATCTTTGGGGTTCCTTGGCTTTTTCATTACATGCAAGTCACATGAAGGCATCTCCTTTCTCTTCCAATTTCCATTCACTTCCAGCATTTGAATGTTCCCTGTGACTTTTCTCTCTGTCTGCCTTTCTCTCTGTTTAAAAAGGACTCCAGTAAACTGAGTTAAAGCCCAACTGTGTTAAAGCCTCACCTTAACTCTCTTCAAGAAATTTATTTACAAGTTTTCCACACCCACCGGACCAGGGTTGAAGCTCAAAATGCCATTTGTGGGAGCATGATTCAATCCCAAACAGCAACAACTAAAATTTTATACATAAGTATAATTGATAGGCTAAGAAAGAAGAGAAAATGGAATCACATGAAATGCTCAGTTAAAAGCAGGGAAGGAAGAAGAAGAGCAAGAGAAAAAAAATTAATTAAATAACAAGGGCAAGTGAATAGAAAATAGTTGCAAATCTGATAGATAATACATTCCTGTGAGTGTAAACCCATTGTTGGTAGGTTTTCATGAGGTTATTTCAGTTAAGGTGTGGCACATGGTGTGCCTTAATTTTCTTGCTGGATTCCTTTCTAAACCAGATAAATACAGGGAGAAAAAGCCAAGGAAGCAAGGTGAAAGCAACAAAATACAGAAGAGAATGGAGAGACCAGTAGATACCACCAGGCGCCTTGCAGTGTGACAGAGGAGTCCAGGATTGCTGGCATCTGGTATTCAGGAAGAAAGTGTTGCCTAATAAAGCCTTGATTTGGACATTTTCCTCAGCCTCAAAACTGTAAGCTATAAATTGCCATTTTTAAAACTGCCACATTTCATGGTGTCTACTTTTAGGAGCTAAACAAACTAAAACAATATTAATCCAAGTATTTTAATAATTTTAAATGTGAGTAGAATTTTTTAAACATACCAATTAAAAGATACAGATGATCACTATACTATGCGTATTAAAAAACAATTTCAATGTAAAAGAAAACAGGTAAATTAAAAGGATGTAAAATGATATACTATACTAAAACTAATCAAAAGAACTGGAGCAGCAATATGAATTTCAGATAAAACAGATTTAAGAACAAAGAAAATTATGAAGGATGAAGTGAGGCATTATGTAATGATAACACTAAGTTCTCCAAGAAGGTTTAATTATTCTGAATGTATATGCACTTATCCTCAGAGGATCAGAATATGTGAGGCAAAACAGATAGAACTACAAGTAGAAATAGACCTATCCACTCTTACACTTGGAGGTTTCAACGTTCCTCTATCAGTTATTGGCAGATCCTGCAGACAGAAAATCAGTAAATATATAGTTGAACTTAATAGAATACTCCATCAGCTGGATGTCATTGATACTTCATCAAAAACAACAGACAAAGGAGAGGGACAAGATGGCACAGAGTAAGTAGCTCCAAGACTCAGCTTGTCCTATGGGGCAGTTAGTAATCACCAGAGCTATCTAAGACACTGTTTGGGGGGGGATCCAGGAGACCCAAAGAGCATCCTGCAACATTCTTGAAAGAATGGAAGAAGGAGACTGCCCATCAGCCGAGAAGATTCATGAGTAGAGCACTCCACACTGCAGAGGCAGGTGCCCATCCTCCACTGGCTGCACAAGCCTCCTCAGGAGCTATTCCGTGGCTGTATTTGGAAGCTCCATTTCCCAAAACAGGGAGAGGAAGAGATGGTCAGGCACTGATTTCAGATCCTGATTGGTATATTTGGCCAGCTAAAATATAATCCTAAGAACAGCTAAAGTTTGAACCTCTCCAAGATGGAAAAATATCAGTAGCTGCCATTTTAACTCCACCTTTCACATGAAGGAATGCAGGGCTGATTGAAAACGACTGTGATGAGGGAGCAGAGGTGGCTTAAGCAACTAGGAACCTTGCTCCCACATCAGAGGTCCTGGGTTCAGTTCCCAGTGCCTCCTAAAGAAACAAGGAAAGATGAACAGACACAACAAGTTAAAAACAACAAGAGGGTGGGGAGACATAAATAAGGAAATTAAAAAAAAAAACAACTGACAGTGATGGTCAAGGCCAGATTCTTTCCATCCAGATTGAATTGCAGCTCTAGTCTAAGCTCCAGTCCCATGTCTGGCAGGGAGGAAGCTGGCGGGGGAGGACTGCACCAGCCTTTTTGGGCACTTGCAGGTGCTTTTGGCTGGCACAAAATGGATAGTCAGACAACTGGGTCTCCATCCCCTTCCTCTAATAAGATAGGAGGAGATATGTGTCCCCTTAGCCTCTATGGGCAACTGTAGATGCTTTCAGGCCACATGGATTAGATTATTGGACACTCTGGAGGGTCCATCCTCATCCCTGGCAAAGGATTAGATAGGCTGGTGTTATGTCGGTCCCACATGGCTTAGTTTGCTGCCCACACCTGCAGCGCCATTCCCACGCTAGGCAGGCGAGGAAGGAGCATGAAGCTTCATCAGTCTCTCCAAGCAACTATAGATTGTTTTGGCCTACATGAATTGGGTTACTACACATGGTAGCAGCTCTGTCCTTATCCCTGCCAGAGGAGAAGGCTGGGAGAACCTTCATCAGTCCTTGAGGTAAAGGGGGCAGCAGCAGTCTTCAAAGCTTACAATACCAACTACATCCTCAGCTTCTACTACAGAAACAGCAAGGGAGAAAGGGCAAGAATCCTAAACTAAAGAGAGAAGCTGCACCCAGAATAAATACATCTAGTAAGCTAGATGCCAAGACACCAACAAAAATTCACAATCCATACGAAGAAACAGGAAGATATGGCCCAGTCAAAGGAACAAGATAAGCCTCCAGATGACATAGAGCAGTTGAAGCAACTAATCATAGATGTTCAAACAAATATCTTTAATAAATTCAATGAAATGGCTAAAGAGATTAAGGATATTAAGAAGACACTGGGTAAGTACAAAGAAGAATTTGAAAGGATATATAGAAAAATAGCAGATCTTATGGGACTGAAAATCACGATGAATGAAAAAGAGAAATGCAAAGATGTGTGTCATGGGTGTCCTAGAAGAAGAAGAGAAGGGAAAAGTGGCAGAATGAATATTTGAAGAAATAATGGTTGAAAACTTTCCAACCCTATTGAAGGACCTAGATATCAGTGCCCAAGAGGAACAATGTACTCTCATCTGAATGAATCTGAATAGACCTACTTAGAATGTCAAATGCCAAAGACAGAGAATTCTGAGAAAAGCAAGAGAAAAGTGATGCATCACATACAAGGGATACCCAATAAGATTAAGTGCTGATTTCTCATCAGAAACCATAAAGGCAAGGAGGCAATGGTATAATATATTTAAGATATTGCAAGACAAAAACAGCCAGCCAAGAATCTTATGTGCAGCAAGGTTGCCTTTCAGAGATGAGAGAGAGTTTAGAATCATCACAGATAAACAGAAACTGAGAGAGTCTGTAACCAAGAGATGGGCATTGAAGGAATTTTAAATGGAGTGCTACAACCTGAAAAGAAAAGACAGGAGAAAGAAACTTGGAAGAGAGTATAAAAATAAAGATTATATTAGGAGAGGTAAGATGGAGTCAGTTTAGGTGGGCACTCACCATTTCTTTCACAGAAGACAGTTGATTGGGGGCAGGATCCTGCCTGGGTGGTCTGTTCCGGGAGCCTGCAGAGCAAGAACCTTGGGGACATTGATCTAAAGGGAGCTGGACAACGAGGTGGACTGCTCAATATAAAATTGTGAGTTTTTTTCCCCAGCTGGAAATCATGGACGCAGAGGGCTAAGCCTCACCTTCCTGGAAACCCGGTGAAAGGGATCACTCTCTGAGAGTGGGAGGGTCCTGAAAAAGGGTGAGAGGGTTTTTTTCTGTAGGTTTGGCTGCCTGTACCCTCTTGCAATTTTTTGGGAGCAAACAAGTCTGCTAGAAGTGGTGCCAGGCTGAGGAGAGAGGCAAATCTGCTGAGGAAGCCTGATTTACCTAACAGCCCTGGGACACAGAGGCTTGGCTCAGGAAGGGGCAGAGCCAGGCAATTTTATAGTTCCACGCTGAGGATCAGAGTCTCAACTCCCCTGGAAGGGTCAGGCATTGGGAAGTTTTTGATAAGTTTTCACGAGACTATTTAGGGTCCCCTCAGTGGAGGGAGAGGGGTCCAGAAGAGGCCTTCTTTTGGGTCCCGTATTTCTTCAAAAATTTTTTTTTAACTTAATTTAATCACAAAATTCTGCCTCAAAACCTGCAGAGAGAAGGCTGCAGGGTAATTGATTGATGAACGTAGGCTGAGAGGTTCCACAAGGGCCCAAAAAGTAATCCTGTTCTTCCTTACCTTTGTTTGACTGCGTTCTTGTGTGTTTGTTTGGTTTTTCTTTTTTGTTTGTTTTTTGCTTTACTTTCCACTTTAGTCCCCAATACCCCTCTTTTTAAAAAAAATTATGTGCTGCTAGCTTGTTTCTTCTTTGCTGTGCTTCTTCTTCCTTGATTTTCCATTCTTTGTGTATAGTGATTATGTCTACCAATGCTATCTCTTTTCCTTCCTTCATCTTTCTACCTTCTGCTTTCTGTTGTGGTTCTTACATTCCAACTTTTTTCATTAGTCCTCAACTTCACGGGTGTCGATTTCTATATTGTCCATTCTGTTTTCTTTTTTATTATTATTATTAACTTTTTCCTTTCAGCCCTTTCTTTACTCTTTCCCTCTCTCCTCATTATTCAGGCCTTTTAAATCATTCTATATATTTTTCTCTATTTGGTTTCCTATTACATTGTAAATACTCCACTGTATTCCCCCTATTACTCTTCACTGCCAACACGAGTTAAATAGTCATTTTACTAAGTCTGATATGACCCCTCTTCTAACTTTTATCAATATTACTATTATGGTTTTTCTTTTCTTACCTCTTTCAATTCTTTTGGCCCTAATCATTTTCCTTCAAGGGAATATACAAAAAAACAAGGAAATGCAAGAAGAACAAAGTGTGAAAAAGAAAACAACACACACACGGAACCATCAGCTAAATAAAACCCTAGAGCAGAGAGAGAAACTAATCAACTGAATAAATCCATCAAGATAAAACAATGACCAGAAGGCAACAAAAAATTACAAACCATACTGAGAAACAGGAAGACATGGACCATTCCAATGAGGAAACTAAAAACCAGGAAGAGATGCAGAATGTCAAACAACTAATCAAAGCTCTCCAAACAAATATCATGGACCAACATAATGAAGTGAAGGAAGAGATTAAGGATATTAAGAGGACACTGGGGGAACATATTGAAGAAATTGTGAACATACATAGAAAGATAATGGATATGAGGGTGATGAATGACACAATTCAAGAAATCAAAAAGATGCTGGATTCACATAACAGCAGATTTGAACAGGCAGAAGAAAGAATTAGTGATGTGGAAGACAGTACATCTGAAATCAAACATATAGTAGAAAAGATAGATAAAAAGACAGAAAAAATCCAGCTGGGACTTAGGGGTTTAAAAGACAACACAAATCATTTTACAAATAAAAAAAATAAATAAATAAATAAATAAAAAAAAAAGAACACAAAATGCACAAACATACACATTATCGACATCCCAGAGGGAGAAGAGAAGGGAAAGGAAACAGAAGAAGTGTTGAATGAAATAATGGCTGAAAACTTCCCAAACCTATTGAGGGAGATGGATCTACATGTCCAGGAAGCACGGTGCATCCCAAACAGTTTAATCCTAAAATGCCTACTCCAAGACATATGCTTGTCAAAATGTCCAATACTCAAGAAAGAAAATACTCAAGGCAGCAAGAGAAAAGAGAACCATCACATACAAGGGAAGCTCAATAAGATTAAGAGCTGATTTCTCATCTGAAACCATGGAGGCAAGAAGAGAGTGGTACGACAAAGTCTAGGTACTCAAAGAAAAAAACCTCCAGCCATGAATTCTCCATCTAGTAAAGCTGGCATTCAAAATTGATGGAGAGTTCAAAATATTCACAGATAAACAGTAATTAAGAGAATATGCCAAAAAGAAACCTGACCTTCAAGAAATACTAAAGGAAGTTCTACAGGTTGAAAGGAAAAAACAGGAGAGAGAGAGAGTAGGAAGAGAGTATAAGAACAATTAAAGGGACAAAAAGAGAAATAAAAACAATATATGACATACATAAATCCAAAGAAAATATGGCTGATGTAAGAAATTCATTGAGAGTAATAACACTGAATGTTAATGGATTAAACTCACAAGTCAAGAGACACAGATTGGCAGAATAGACAAGGAAATATGACCCATCTATAAGTTGTGTGCAAGAAACCCACCTTAGACACAGGGATTCAAGGAGGCTGAAAGTGAATGGATGGAAAACAATTTTATAAGGAAACAATAACCAAAAAAGGACAGGAGTAGCTGTCCTAATATCGGACAAAATAGACTTTAAATGCAAATATATTGTAAGACACAAAGATGGACACTATATATTAGTAAAAGGGGTAATCTTCCAAGAAGAGAGAACAATCATAAATATTTATGCCTCAAAATACATGAGGCAAATACTGGAAAACTAAGTGGAGAAATAAATGCCTCTACACTTATACTGGGGTACTTTAATACACTATTATCACCATTAGACAGAACATCTAGACAAAGAATCAATAAAGAAACAAAAACTCTGAATAATACATTAGAGGACCTGGACCTAATAGACATATACAGAACACTACATCCAAATACAGCAGGATATACCCTCTTCCCGAGTGCACATGGATCATAATCCACGATAGACCACATTCTAGGCCACAGAACAACTCTCAATGAATTCACAAACATTGAGATTATACAAAGTAATTTCTCTAACCACAAGGTAATGATATTGGAAATCACTAAGGGCCAGAGAACCAGATTAGGCACAAAGATATGGAAACTAAACAACACATTCTTAGATAAAAAGTGGGTCAAGGAGGAAATCTCAAAAGAAATCAGTAACTACCTTGAATTGAATGAAAATGACAACACAACATATTAAAACCTATGGGATGCAGCCAAAGCTGTACTGAGGGGAAAATTCATAGCCATAAATGCATATATTAAAAAGAAGAAAGAGCTAAACTTGAAGACCTAACTGCACGCCTGGAGGAATTGGGGAAAAAAACAGCAAACTAACCCCAAAGAAGTAGAAAGAAAGAAATAACAAAGTTTAGAGCAGAACTAAATGAAATAGAAAATAAGAAAGCACTAGAAAAAATAAACAAAACCAAAAGATGGTTCTTCGAGAAGATCAATTAAATTAACAAACCCTTAGCCAGATTACCAAAGAAAGAGAGAACAGATGCAAATACACAAAATAAGGAATGAATAAGTGGATATCACTACTGACCCCACCTAAATAAAGAGTATCGTAAGAGGATACTTTGAAAAATTATATGCCAACAAGAATGATAATTTAGAGGAAATGGATAAATTCCAAGAAACTCACAAACAGCCTACATTGACGAAAGAAGAAATTGATGAACTCAACAGTCCAATTACAAGTAAAGAGATAGACTCAGTCATCATAAACTTCCCAACTAAAAAGTGCCCAGGACCAGATGGCTTCAGAGGTGAATTCTACCAAACATTCCAGAAAGAGCTAACACCAATTCTGCTTAAGGTCTTCCAAAAAATAGAAGTAGAAGGAACATTGCCTAACTCATTCAATGATGCCAACATTACCTTAATACCAAATCCAAACAATGATACCACAAGAAACGAAAATTACAGACCAATTTCTGTAATGAACCTAGATGCTAAAATCCTCAACAAAATACTTGCTAATTGCATTAAACAACATATCAAAAGAATTAGACACCATAACCAAGTGGGTTGCATCCAGGGTATGCAAGGATGGATCAACATAACAAAATCAATCCATGTAATACAGCACATAAACAGATTGAAAGAAAAATATCACATGATCATCTATATAGATGCAGAAAAGGCATTCAACATAATACAGCTCTCTTTCCTGATAAAAACACTGCAAAAGATAGGAATAGAAGGAAACTTTCTGAACATGATAAAGGGTATATATGGAAAACCCAAAGCTAGCATCATCTTCAATGGTGAAATCCTAAAAGCCTTCCCTCTCAGATCAGGAATAAGACAAGGATGCTCACTATCACCACTACTATTTAATATTGTCTTAGATGTACTTGCTCAAGCACTGAGGCAAGAAAAAGATATAAAAGGCATCCAAATTGGAAAAGAAGAAGTAAAAATTTCATTATTTGTAGAGGACATGATCCTATTAATAGAAAGCCCTGAGAAATCTACAACAAAGCTTTTAAAACTTATAAAGGAGTTCAGTAATGTTGCAGGCTATAAGATCAATGCTCAAAATTCAGTAGTATTTCTGTATACCAATAACGAGCAATCTGAGGAGGAAATCAAGAAAAAAACACCATCTACAATAGTAACTAAAAGAATCAAATACCTAGGAATAAATTTAACTAAAGATGTAAAGGACTCATATACAAAAAACTACACAACACTGTTAAAGGGAATCAAAGAAGACTTAAATAGATGGAAGAATATTCCCTGTTCTTGGATAGGAAGACTAAACATCATCAAGATGTCTATCCTACCCAAACTAATCTACAGATTTAATGCAATCCCAATAAAAATCAACACTGTATTTTTTAAGGAATTGGAAATACTAACTACAAAATTTATTTGGAAGAGTAAGAGGCCCTGAATCGACAAAGACATATTGAAAAAGAAAAATGAAGTTGGAGGTATCACACTACCTGACTTTAAAACATACTGCAGGAAGCGGGTGTGGCTCAGTGGATAGAGCCCCCGTTTACCATATGGGAGGCCCGGGTTCGTGCCCCGAGGCCTCCTTGTGAGGGCACGCCGGCCTGAGCGGTGCGGTGGGCTGATGCAGCAACCTCACGGCAGG
>JAQZBX010090039.1:0-12560 GCA_029593785.1 Cabassous unicinctus
ACACAATGAACAGACACAGCAAGGGGGAGGCAGAAATAAATAAATAAAAAAAATCTTTTTTTAAAAAATCTTGTTCTGTTGTCTTGGGCAGAAGCTTGTTCCATCATCTTGAATGGAAGCTGTCCATAGTCAGCAGCTTTTGGAGAATTCCTAGAAATCCTCAGTTTGAGGTCTCCCAATGGAATAGACATGCAGTAATCAGGAGAAAGTGATGTATGTCTTTTGAGTTGGGAAACATGAATCCAAGTATGAACACTTTAGAATTTTATTGTTACATCAGTTATCACTTAAGGTCCTTTTCATCAAGGCTCAAAGATAATTTTTTCAGATTCTTTTCCAGAAGACCAAATCTCCAGGATTCGGATCATGCAGAGGCTGCTTAGGTGGAAGTTTTGGAAATGCAGTTGTACCTATGGGTGATAAATTTGGAAGTGTTATATGAGTCTCCTGCAGTAATTAGTCATACAACTATACAATAGGGTCAAGTTTAGGATTGGTAGTAAATCTATAATTCTCAAACTCATGGGGGCAGACTGTTAGTAACTCGGAAGGAGATAACATGTTGGTCCTGGCAGGAAGTGATCTTATTGGGTTTCTGAGAGCTTTGACAATTTTGAGTTTTCAAATTTCTTTAGTTTTCTTTATTTTTCCTTAAGATCATGGATGATAAGGACAGTGCATTTTCTAAGTAAAAGGCAAAGCTATACAAAGTTTCTTTTTTGGTTTTTGCTTGGTTTTTTTTTTTAATAATGGTACCAGTGAAATAAGTATTCTTGTTAATAGAGAAATAAGTTGAGATACAGCAAGTTGGGAATTAAAAAATCAAGCAATTCCCCCTTCCCCCCACCTTTACGTCCATAGCTCTCCAGCAAGGAAAAAGCCTCAATCTGCCCTGAGAATAAACAATAAAAACCAGAACATACTCATAGCCCATTTGGAGCTGTTCATGGGGCTTCGAGGCTTTGGTTCTTGTCCATGTTCTACCTTTATGGTCTTGCCAGGATTGTCAAGGTAGGGCACGCATTGGAAACATCCTTGGCAATACCGTAAAATTACCCCTGCTAAGGTTTGTTCAATGTTTTGGTCCATCTATCTCTGCCATTGTGGATAATATCAAGCAATTTTGCTAAACTGCACTTTGATTATAGCTCCTACTTAGCTAATACCAAAGCATCTAAAAGTTCTTGTAATTTGCTGTCCATTTTACAGGGATTCCTGTAGATGTCAGTGTTGAGTGTTTTCTGTCAATAGAAGAGTCTACTGCATGGGGAATCATTACTTTTAGTAGAGACCCTAGGACTCAATTAAAAAAAGGATTCATACAGTTTTGCTGATACTGCTCTAGCTTGTAGACAAGGTAGATGTGCATTGACTCCCGGATCCAGTAAAACACTGAAATAAGCAGTAGGCCTCTGATGAGCCCCATGTAATTGAATCAATTCCAGTTCTCATTCAGACTTTTCATGAACAAACAGGGAAAAGGTCTTGTGAATCCTGGAAACATCTTTTTGTAGATAATTATCATATCAGTATTTGTGCTTAAACAAAAATATGCTTTTTTTAAACTTGAAAACTGTACAATCATTGAGAGATATTTATATTAACATGTTTTAATCGTGCATCATTAACCTAGGAAGATGAACTCTATTTTTGATTTATTATTATTTTTAATTATGAGTTTGGTAAATAAAAGAGCTGTCATAACAGTTTTGAATTAAAATTAGAAGAATTCCAGACAAACCTAATCATTCCTATTGTTGATCCTGTTACAGAGAGAAGGAGCGGATCTTTGTGTTACCTAATGACCATTTTAGGAAACCCAAAGATAGTTCAGGCCTAAAAGATATCTTAATAGTTTTATTAACCTAAATTTTAGGCCTGAATTTGGGGAAGGCAAAAATCTATCTAAAATAGTTATAGAGGAGACAAGAGATAAGCAAGAAATATTTAAAGAAATATTTATAGGCAACATTGTAAAACAAAAAAAAACCACATAGCAAGAAACAACAGTTTTTTTCAAGAAAGAATATTTTCAACAAATATGTAAGATGTCAAAATTACCCAAAACGATTTACAGATTCAACCTTTTCCAATCAAAATCACAACAGTGGGGGATATAAGGGAACTCTGTTCTATAAACCTACAACTTTTCTAATATATATATATATCAGTAGTTACCAGGCCAGAGATTCAGGAAGAAGGGAGGAGGGATGAAAAGGTGGAGCACAGGGCATTTTTAGGGCTAAACTATTCTGTATGAAACTGTAATGGTGGATACATGGCATCATGCATTTGTCAAAACCCACAGAACCGTACACAAAAAGTGAACCCTAGGGAGCTGATGTAGCTCAGTGGGTGAGTGCTGGTTTCCCACATACAAGATCCCTAGTTCAATCCCTGGCCCCAGTACCTAAAAAAAAAAAGTGAACCCTAATATAAACTATGAGCTTCAGTTACTAATACTGTATCCATATCAGTTCATAAATTGTAACAAATGTACCACACTAATGCAAGATGTTAATAACAGGAGAAACTGTGTAGGGGGTAGGAATATCAGAACTCTGTACTTTCTGCATACTTTTTCTGTAAACATAAAACTGCTTTAAAAAATAAAACAAAAATCACAACATTCTTTGCGGAAATGGAAAAACCCATTATCAAATTCATATGGAAGGAGCCACATAAAGAAATAAAGATCTCCAGTAAAGATAATAAACATAGGTTAAATAAAAAAAAAAATTCAAATGGAAGGGTAAGGGGACTTGAATAGCCAAAATCATCTTGAAAAAGAAACACAAAGTTGGAAGAATCACACTTCCTAATTTTAAAACTTATTACAGAGCTAAAGAAATAAAAACAGTGTGGTACTAGCACAAGGACAGACATATAGACCAGTGGAATAGAATTGAGAGTTGAGAAATAAGCCCTCATGTCTATGGCCAATTGATTTTTGGCAAGTCCACTCAATAGTGAAAGAATAGTCTCCTCAACAAATGGTGCTGGGAAAACTGGATATTCACACACAAACGAATGAATTTGAACCCCCTACATCACACCATATACAAAAATTAACTGAAAATGGATCAAAGACCTAAATATAAGAACTAAAACTATAAGATTCCTAAAAGAAAGCATAGAGAAGCATGTTTAGGACCTTGTATTAGGCAATAGATTCCTTTACACTAAAATCATTATCAACAAAAGAAAAAATAGATAAAGTGTACTTTATTGAATTTAAAAACTTTTGTGCATCAAAGGTCATTATTCTGAAAGTAAAAAGACAACTTAGAGAATGGGAGAAAATGTTCGGAGATCATATATCTGATAAGGGTTTAATATCCAGACTATATAAAGAAATCCTACCAACTCAAGAACAAAAGACAACACAAAATTAGACAAAGAATAGATATTTCTCCAAAGAAGATATACAAATGGCCAATAAGTACATGAAAAGATGTTCAACATCACTAGCCATTATTGAAATGCAAATCAAAACCACAATGAAATACTACATCACACCCATTAGGATGGCTATTATTAAAAGACATGGAAAATGACAAGTGTTGGCAAGGATGTGGAGAAATAGGAACACTCATGCATTGTTGATAGGAATGTAAAATGGTGCAGCCACAGTGGAAAACACTTTGGGTGCTCTTCAGAAGGATAAATATAGAACTACCATATGACCTGGCAATCCCACTTTGGGGTATATATACCCAAAATAATTGAAAGCAGGACTTGAACAGATATTTACACACTGATGTTCATAGTAGCATTATTCACAATAACCAAATGGTGGAAGCAAACCATGAATTCATCAATGGTTGAATGGCTAAACAAATGTAGTATAGACACACAGTGGAATATTACTCAGCTGCAAAAAGGAATGAAGTTCTGATACACTCTACAACATGGATAAACCTTGAACACATCATGTTTAGTGAAATAAGCCAGATATAAAAGGACAAATATTGTATGACCTCACCGATGTGAAATAATTAGAATATGCAAATCCATAGTTAGAAATTAGAATACAGTTTATCATGGGTAGAGGTGGGGTTGGGGAATGGGGAGTTAATGTTCTATTGGTATAGGGAAGCAGATGTGGCTCAGGCGACTGGGCTCCCACCTACCACATGGGAGATCGTTGGTTCAGATCCCGGTGCCTACTAAAGAAGACAGGGAGCTGGCGCAATGGGCAGGCATGGCAAGCTAACACAACAAGAGACACAAGAAGAAAAACATAATGAGAGACAAAAATGCAGGGAGCAGAGGTTCTCGGTGCCTCCTAAAGAAGACAATGAGCTGATGTGACCAGCAGGTTTGGCAAGCTGACATAACAAGATGATGCAACAAGAGACGTGGAGAGGAATAACATAATGAGCAACACAACAAAGCAGGGAGCAGAGGTGGCTCAAGCGATTAGGCACTTCCCTCCCACATTAGAGGTCTCAGGTTCGGCTCCCAGTGCCTCCTAACGAAACAAGGAAGACGAACAGACACAGCAGTTGAAAAACAACAAGGGGATGGAGAGAAATAAATAAATAAAATAAATCTTTTTTTAAAAAAAACTCTATTGGTACAGAACTTCTGTTTGAGGTGACTGAAAAGTTTTGGTAATGGACGGTGGTGATGGTTGCACAACGTAAATGTAATTAATACCACTGAATTGTATCCTTGAAAGTGGTTAAAATGGGAACTTTTAGGTTGTATATATATGTCATCACAATAAATTAAAAAAACAACCCATAGAACTGTACAACACAAAGAGTGAACCCTATCGAAAAGTATGGATTTTAGTGAATAACATAACTATAATAATATTGGTTATCAGTTGTAGTAAATGGACCAGACTAATGCAAAATGTTAATAATAGGGAAAACTGTGTATGTGGAGGGAGAGATGGGCACTCTGTATTTTCTGCATGATTTTTTTAAAACTTATAATAATTAAAAAAAAAAAAAAGGAATTAGTGCCAGGGGTGGGGTCCTAACATATCAAAAAATCTGAAGTAGGTAGCCTTGTCTTAGTTTTGGATGGCAGGTAGCAAGGAAACTGAAATTTGTGCCTGGAAACATGGAAATCCATCTTTATAAGTGGTAAACATTTGGTAAAACTGTTGCCCATGATAATAAAGAATTATTGAAGAGTATGTCAAAAGGTGCCAAGGAGGAAGCGGATGTGGCTCAAGTGAGTGACCTCCCGCCTACCACATGGGAGGACCCAGGTTGGGTTCCCGGTGCCTCCTGGGCAAGGTGAGCTGGTGCGACAGGCAGGCGGGGTGAGCTGATGCAACAAGATGATGCAACAAAGAGACACAAAGAAGAAATGACAATGAGAGACACAACAAACCAGGGAGCTGAGGTGGCTCAAGCAATTGAGCGCCTCTCTCCCACATGGGAGGTCCCAGGTTTGGTTCCCGGTGCCTCCTGAAGAGAAGACAAGCAGACAAGTGCAAGCGTTGTGGAGGGGGGAGTGCCAAGGATTAACTGAATGTTTTGGTGACAAAAAGGAATCTTTACTGAGCATAAAATAATTTAGTCATATTACAGAAAAAAAAGACCCAAATTCTAATTCTACTCCTTTTATACTTTATTCATGTAACAGTTTTCAGTAAAGGATTTATGAATATACATTTATATGTATGTATTAGGCATACACAGTTATATGAATACACAAATGGGTAATAAGTTTAAAGCATTTAAACTTATAAATTTATATTTATATATATTTATTTAAATTATAAATTTAAATTTATAATTAACTTATCAGTATTTTAAATAAAAATGTATATATCATATTAACTTTACCACTTTGATAAATTATAGCTTTCTTAAACAAACAGAAAATCATAACTATTATTTGTATATACATATTTATATTGCTCAGTAATTATTGTACCTACTATAGTCAACTATTGATATTTGTCTTGATTTATTTCTTCTTCTTTTTCTTTTTTCTTTTCATAACCATTGATATTAATTATCATCTTTAACCAAAGTAACTCATATTTTTTTCCAGACACAAGAGAAAAATAGGGGATAAAAAAACAAGAATTTTTTAGCTATTTTTTTTTCTATGAGCATTTATTTAATTCCATTTTAACAAATTTGTGGTGGCAAAAATAAACATTTATACTACATACAAAAGCACTTCCATATTTTGTTACTCCATTACTATTCTAAGAAATACTGGTAAAAAATTATGTTTCATGACCAATGTTTTATTCTTGTTTCTTACATCAAAACCGTCCAACCATCTATAGATTATTTATTAATTAACTCAATCATTTGTCTAAGGTCTGAAATTTTGTTAAGGATCTGAAAATTACAATTTTAGCTAATGTATGAAATCCTTAGGATTTGCAACAATGTAAAACTTTCATAAAATTAAACCTTTTATGGAGTGGATGTAGCTCAATGGTTAAGCAAGTGCTTCATATGTACAAGGTCCCGGGTTCAATCCCCAGTACCTCCTAAAAAGAAAAAATTAAACCTTTTAATAAGATATCCAGTGAAAAGGCATCCATTATTATTATTTTAGCTAAATACAAATACATATATATCTATATATATAATTTTAAGCAAGATAATGGAAACTATGATAATTCCTTAACTCATAAAATCAATGTAAAAAAGTGGGAAGTTTAAATCATGAGAAAATTAACTGTGATGTTGTATAAACCAAAACATTTTGCTGGCATTATGTTTATATGACAAATTAAAATTTAAAATCACTGGATCATACCTAAAGCTTTTCTTTTATCTTGCAACTAAGGCCTTTTATTACTTTTAATTATGACAACCCTATTAACATATAATTTTAATATATATTAAAGATATATACAGAACAAAGATATTTTTTAAATGGTCTGAAATTTGCTTAAAGAGCTAAAAGAAACCCTAGACAAAGAACCAAAGGAAATCAGGCAAATGACAGGTGAACACAAAGAATATCAATAGAGAGATGGAGATTATGAAAAGGAACCAAACAGCTGAAGACCACAGTAACAGAAATTTAAAATTCCCTAGAGGGGTCAACAGCAGATTGGAGGCGGCAGAAGAAAGAATCAGTGAAGTTAAAGATAAGATAATTAAAATTATTCAGTATGAGGAGCAGAAAGAAAAGAGAAGAAAAGTGAACAGAGCTTGAGCAGTCTGTGGGACAGCATCAAGTATACCAATATAAGCACAGTGGAAGTCCCAGAAGGAGAAGAAAGAGAGAAAGGGGCAGAGAGAATAGTCAAAGAAATAATGACTGGACAGTTCCCAAATTTAACAAAAGACAGGAATATAGACATCCAAGATGCTCAATGAACTGCAAAAGGACAAACCCAAATAAACTCACACTAAGACATGTTATCATCAAATTATTGAATGCTAAAGATAAAGAGAGAATTCTGAAAGCCACAGAGAAAAGCAATGTGTCACATACAACAGAGCCTCAATAAGATAAAGTGCTGATTTCTGATCGGAAACCAGGGACACAAGAAGGCAAAGGGATGCCATATTTAAAGCACTGAAAGCAAATAATTGCCAACAAGGATTCTCTATCTAACAAAACTGACTTTCAAAAATGAGGAAGGGGGAGAGGATGTGGCTCAAGCAATTGAATGCCTGCCTCCCACATGGGAGGTCCCAGGTTCAGTTCCTGGTGCCTCCTAAAGAAGACAAACAAACAATAAGCAGACAACAAGCAGACAATGAGCAAAAACAACAAGCAAGACAACGAGCAAACAATGAGCAGACAATGATCAAGAACAAATGAGCAGGGAGCGGATGTGGCTCAAGGAGTTGAGCACTTGCCTTCCACATGGGAGGTCCTGTGTTTGGTTCCTGGTGCCTCCTAAAAAAAAGCAGACAACGAGTGCAAACAATGAGCAAAAACAGAAGAGGGAGCCATCTGGGGGTGGGGGGAAATGAGGGAGGGATTAAGACATTCCCAGATAAACAAAAGCTAAGGGACTTCATCACCTCTTGACCAGCCCTACGAGAAATATTAAAGGGAGTTCTGCAGGTTAAAAGAAAAGGACATAGACAATTGAAGCCACAGAAGGAAATTAAGATCTCCAGTAAAGATAATGACATGGGTAAATAGAAATGCCAGTATTAAAATGTAATGATAACTACTTCTGGGAAGATGGTGGACTAGTAAGACACAGGAATCTCTTCTCCAGAAAAATAGCTAGAGGACAGGCTGAAACAGCCCCGAAATAGATCTTCTAGGGTTTAGGACAGCAGGCGAAGGCTGCACACCACCCAGAGGAGAGAGGGACAAAAGAGGGAAATCGCGATGACAGAACCGTGAGTTGGAACCAGCAGCAGGAGCTGCTGCCGGCACCCTCCCCCACACTCCTTAGAATTCTCAGGCCTCTGGGCCTGCGACTACAAACAAAGGGGGCTCCAGGGATCTACCACTCCCGGAAAGGGGAGAGGGAGGGACACAGCCTTAGGCTGCCTTAGGTTCTGACCCGCAAATTTGGGCTGCGGAGCCCCACAGACCCTTCCACACGGTGGTTTGCCCTGGGAGCCTAGGAGGGACTGGAGAAATCCGACCCTTGCAACCTCCCTCTCTTCTAGCCTGGACTAATTGTTGAGGACTCCACAGGAGAGGGGAGAGAGAGCCTGGGGCTGACCCTGCTTTTGACTTGCAGGTTTGGTCTGCCCTGTCCTGAGAGCCCTTCCAGGCCGGATGGGGCTGCACCATTGTTTGCCTTGGAGCCTGCAAGGGGCTAAAGATATACAAACCTCCCAATCTCCTCCTCTACTAACAGGGACTGATTGTTGAGGATTCAGAGGGGAGTGGAAATATTTCCTAGCTGGGAAAAGGGAGGGGGCTACCAGAGAAGACTGGAGAACTGTCTCAGAAAGTTTGAATTACAAGGCTCTTAGCCCCCAGACAGGAAGCTCTATCACATTGATCTGGTCTGTGTCACAACAAATACACTCCGACTAGGCATTGAATTGAGAGCTGCCAACAAGTGCCATCTCCTGGCAGACCAAGGAAGTGCACATAAGAAAATAAAAAATAAATAGGAGAGGCTTTTCCTGGCCTCTATAGCTTCCCTGCCCAAGGCCCAAGGAAATGACTCTACAACCAATTACTGGGTCCAGTGCCCAGTTTTGAGCTACCAGCAGGACAATCCTAACAATCCAGGTTGAGCCAAAAATCAAAGAGCTGTGGTAACTCACAGACTCCTGCCACTAAAACCCTATAAAAGTGAAAGAGATAGGGCATCTAAGTAAAATACAACCTAACCAGATGCCTAAACACCAGCAAAAAATGACGAGCCATACTAAGAAAATAGAAACATGGCCCAAGAAAAGGAATACATCAAAGTCTCAGAAGAGATGCAGAATTTGAGAGAACTAATCAGTGAGATGAGCACAAATTTCCAAAATCAAATTAATGAGATGAAAGACAATATAGTTAAAGAGATAAATGACATCAAGAAGACATTGAGAGAACGCAAAGAAGAATTTGAAATCCTGAACAGAAAAGTAACGGAGTTCATGGGAATGAAAGACACAATAGGTGAAGTCAAAAACACATTTGAGGCATACAACAGCAGACTCGAAATGATAGAAGAAAGAATAAGTGATATGGAAGACAGAGCAGCTAAAATTGAAGAGAGAAAAGAACAGAGAGAGAAAAGAATGGAAAAAATTGAGCAGGGGCTCAGAGACTTGAATGACAACACAAAACGCAACAACATACGTGTCATGGGAGTTCCAGAAGGGGAAGAGAAGGGAAAAGGGGCAGAAAGAGTATCTGAGGAAATAATAGCTGAAAATTTTCCAACTCTCACGAAAGAAATGAATGTCCAAGAAGCATACCGTACCCCAATGAGAATAAATCCAAATAGACCTACGCCAAGACACATACTATTCAGAATGTCAAATGTAAAAGATAAAGAGAAAATTCTCAGAGCAGCAAGACAGAAGCAAACGATCACGTACAAAGGACGTCCAGTAAGACTTAGTGCAGATTTCACTTCAGAAACCATGGAGGCGAGAAGACAGTGGTATGAGACAATTAGGAAACTGAAAGAGAAAAACTGCCAGCCGAGAATTCTTTATCCAGCAAAACTGTCCTTCAAATATGAAGGTGAGTATAAAGTATTCACAAACAAACAGAAACTAAGAGTTTGCAAAAAAGAATCCACCTTTGCAGGAAATATTAAAGGAAGCCTTAGAACCTGAAAGAAAAAGACAGGAGACAGAGGCTTGGAGGAGAGTATAGAAGAAAGAAAAGCAGAAAGGATAACCAAAAGAGTAAAAAGAGAGACAAAAACAAGATGACATACAGAAACCAAAGAATAAAATGGAGGAAATAAATAGTGCATTTTCAGTAATATCATTGAATGTGAATGGATTAAATTCCCCAATCAAAAGATACAGGCTGACAGAATGGATAAAAAAACATGAGCCATTCATATGCTGCTTACAAGAAACTCACCTCAGACCCAGGGATACAAACTGGCTGAAAGTAAAAGGTTGGAAAAAGATACTCCACGCGAATAGTAAACAGAAAATAGCAGAGGTAGCTATACTAATATCAGACAAAACAGACTTTAAATGCAAAAAAGTGATAAGAGATACAGAATGACATTATGTATTAATGAAAGGGACGATCCTCCAGGAAGATATAACAGTCATAAATATCTACGCACCTAACCAGGGTACCTCAAAATATATGAGACAAACTCTGGCCAAACTGAAGGGAGAAATAGACATTTCTACAATAATCGTTGGAGACTTCAACACCCCTCTCACATCATTAGATAGAGCAACTAGACAGAAGATCAACAAGGAAACAGAAAACTTGAACAATATGATAAACAAGTTAGACCTAACAGACATATACAGAACACTGAATCCAAACTCAGCAGGTTATACATTCTTCTCAAGTGCCCATGGATCTTTCTCCAGGATAGACCACATGTTAGTCACAATACAGCTCTCAATAAACATAAAAAGATTGAAATTATACAAAGCACCTTCTCAGATCATAATGGAATGAAACTAGAAATCAATAACAGACAGGAAGAAAGTAAATTTGCAGATGTGTGGAGACTGAACAACATACTCCTAAATATTCGGTGGGTCAAAGAAGAAATTGCAAGTGAAATCAGTAAATATATTGAGACAAATAAAAATGAGAACACAACGTATCAAAACTTATGGGATATAGCGAAGGCAGTCTTGAGAGGGAAATTTATAGCCCTAAATGCCTGTATTAAAAAAGAAGAAAGAGCTAAACTCAAAGATTTAACTGAACAACTAGAGAAACTAGAAAAAGAACAACAAACCAATCCCAAAGCAAGCAGAAGGAAAGAAATAATAAAGATTAGAGCAGATATAAATGAAAATAAGAACAGAAAAACAATAGAGAAAATCAACAAAACCAAAAGCTGGTTCTTTGAGAAGATCAATAAAATTGACAAACCCCTCGCTAGACTAACAAAGAAAAAAAGAGAGAGGATGCAAATAAATACAATCAGAAATGAAAGGGGGGAATTTACAAATGACCCCACAGAAATAAAAAGAATTATAAGAGGATATTATGAGAAACTATATGCCAACAAACTAGACAACTTAGATGAAATGGGCAAATTTCTAGAAATGCACAACCAACCTACACTGATGCTACAGGAAATACAAGAACTTAACAAACCAATCACAATTGAGGAGATTTAATCCATCATCAAAAATCTCCCAGCAAAGAAAAGTCCAGGACCAGATGGCTTCACAGATGAATTCTACCAAGCATTTCAAAAAGAATTAACACCAATCCTGTTTAAACTCTTCCAGAAAATTGAAGAGGTGGGAAAATTACCCAACACATTTTATGAAGCCAACATCACCCTAATACCAAAGCCAGATAAAGATTCCATAAGAAAAGAAAATTACAGACCAATCTCTCTAACGAACATAGATGCAAAAATTCTCAACAAAATACTTGCAAATCGAATCCAACAGCATATCAAAAGACTTATACATCACGACCATTTATTCCTGGCATGCAAGGCTGGTTCAACATAAGAAAATCAATCAATGCAATATACCACATTAACAAATTGAAGGGAAAAAACCACATGATCATCTCAATAGATGCAGAAAAGGCATTCGACAAAATCCAACATCCTTTTTTGATAAAAATACTTCAAAAGATAGGAATAAAAGGAAAATTCCTCAATATGATAAAAGGCATATATGAAAAACCCACAGCCAACATCATACTCAATGGTGAAAGGTTGAAAGCTTTCCCTCTAAGATCGGGAATAAGACAAGGATGCCCACTGTCACCACTGTTATTCAACATTGTACTAGAAGTTCTAGCTAGGGCAATTAGACAAGATGAAAAAATTAAAGGCGTCCAAATAGGAAAAGAGGAAGTAAAACTCTTACTGTTTGCGGATGACATGATCCTGTATTCAGAAAATCCTTAAGTATCCACAACAAAGCTACTTGAACTAATCAATGAGTTCAGCAAAGTGGCAGTATACAAGACCAACACTCAAAAATCAGTAATGTTTTGTACACTAGTGCTGAACAACC
>JAQZBX010090040.1:0-12559 GCA_029593785.1 Cabassous unicinctus
CTGTTAAATTCTAAGCTACAGTGCTAATAGCTCTGATGTAAATGCCTGACTGACTTAAGCCCATTATAAAGTAGATTTCCTTAAATCTCTAATGTGAGGTAAAAACTACTGCTTTAAAGATAGTTTAGGATTTTAATAACCTTTTAGATAGTAAACGTTAAAATGTAACAATGGGTTAGTGCTGCAATTAGGTATGCTAATTACCACAAGTCTGGTTTATCTAACCTTAACATCAGAATAGGAACTTCTAAGCCATCAGTTAAAAGTTAACATCCTGGGACTAAAAGTGCTTATCTGAAGTCTGTGTTATGCCTACAACCTTGCTTAGCTATAGAAAGAATGCTTATGTAAACTTTACATAACTAAAGAAGGAATGCTTACAAGCCTGCCCAAAGAATAGTATATAAAAACTGAGCTATCCTACATTGAGAGAGAATAAGTAGAATAAGTAGAATAAGTAGAATAAGAAGAATAAGTAGAATAAGTAGAATAAGTAGAATAAGAAGAATAAAAAGATATACGTGGATTCTCACTCAACTGGTGTGTGACTCATCTTTTCTCGCCGACGCCCTTGACCACCTTCAGTCTTGCTCCCTCGTGCCTCGGCTGGACCGCGGCACAAGTGGAATGGTACAGACTTCAGAGAAAGCATGATTCTGTTGACACATTGAGTTTGGACTGCTAGGCTCCAAAAATGTGAAACAGTAAATTCTTATTGTTTAAGCCAAACATATTCAGGAAAAAAGTTTCTTGTCAAACATATGTATTTTTAATCTTTTCTCTTAATATGCGGCTGCCTTTTTTTCTTTCTTAAAGATGTCTTTCAAAAGGTAGAATTTGATGAATTGCACTTAATTTTGATAAATACACTTTGTCAATTTCTTTTTAGTGGGTAGTGTTTATTGTCTCTTACCTAAAAATTCTTTCCTTACCCCTATATCATCGAGATTTATTTCCCAGATTTCTCCAGAAGTATTATAATTTTAGTTTTAGATTTAGTTGAAGGATCCCTTTTGTGTTCATTTTTTGTGTACCCCATGAGGTACAGGTTGAGGGTTATTTCTTTAAATATGGGTGACCAATTTTTCAAGCCCTATTTATTGCATAGTCTGTATGGTCTACATTGAATTCTTTTTACCCTTTTGTTGAAAAACTTAGCCATGTATGAATAGTTCTATTTCTGGTCTCTCTTTTTTGTTCCATGGTAATACATGAATATTCGTACTCCAATACTGTCTTGATTACAGCTTTATAGTAAATATTGAATTTAAATAAGTTGTCCTCAACTTTGTCCATTTATTCATATTTTCTTAGCAATATGTTTTAGATATCAGGATTCAGATGTTGCACGTTACATACCTAAATAATTCAGTTTTGAAACTCTTGTAAATGTTACTTTTTAAAATTTCTAATTCTCATTGTTCATTGCTAGTATATAGAAAAACCTTTTGTACATTGTTCCTTTACCCTGTGACATTGCTAAACTCACTTTTTAGTTCTAGCAGATTTCTTTGTAGATTTTTAGAATATTCTCTATAATCATGTTATCTGTGAGTAAAGACAGTTTTAATTTGTCCTTTCTAATCTAATCTAATAATGTTTTTCATTTCCTTTTCTTTAAATTTTGAACTGAGTAGGTGTTATGTTTTATACAAATATAGATATTCTGTCAGGAAACATGAAGTATCTGGCTCAGAGACCTCAGAGAGCATCTTAAGAGTCAGTTCTCCATTTGCCAGTTTCCACAATGGAGACAAGATATTCACCTGTGTATACAGTGGGATTAAAGCACAGGAAAGGAACCCCAAAATTCTGAGACTAAGAGCTTATATAGAGCACATCTGGCCCTCTTTCCCTTTACGAAAGAGACCTACAGTGTGGAATGTGAGAAATAGTCTTCTGGAAAGGAAATGGAAAGTCTCTAGCATCACCTCCCTGGGATGAAAGAAAGCAAATGACTACAAAAGATATGTCTCTAAATTTCTTTAGTGTCAAAGCATGAGTGTCATTCAATCATCCTATAATGAAGTTTGCCGGTACTCTATGCTCAGAAAGCCCTGACAGTGCAGAAACAAAAACTATTCATGGAGAATTGTCTCCCAACAGCAGGACATATATTACAGTGTTGAATGGAAGTGAGAAAATAATTGCCTTGTTGCTATTCTTAAGGAGAAAGTATTCAGTCTTAAATATACTTAAGTCATTAAGAATGATATTAGCTATAAGGTTCTTTGGGAGATGCCCTTTATTAGATTTGAGGATGTTTCCTTCTATTACTAGTGCCCTACTGTTACTAGTACTTTTTGTTGTTTGACCTTCAAAACATAGCTTCAGCAGGAGACCAGTCTAACCAAAACATGATGTCTTAGGACTCTAGAAACCTTCATTGCCTCCCTAAAAGGAAAAATATGCATACATTTTCAATAGGTCAATATTAGCAATGATTGCAAACACAACCATTATTATAACATTTACTATGTTCTAGCATTTTATATACTATGCAAGCATTTTACATATGTGCCAGTATGTTTAAATATACATGATCCAAATGCAGGAGCATTTTTCCTTTGTATAACTTGTGATCATGTAAAATATAAAAATTCTCTTTATGTTTATATATTTTTTCCTTATGTAGAGCCATCATAAATTTTCTCCACAACTTAAGTTTGGGCTATTGTCATATGAAACATTCATTATTAGGTTCAGCTGTAAAGATAAAGGAGAAAAACTCAGGCATGTTTGTTTACATGCTCTTTCAATTCTCGGACAATGCAACTGCTCATGAGGACAGTATCTTGTCCTTGGAGAATAGGAGAATCATTAACAATAACCCAAGGCTGCACATAGTTGGCCTGATGGTGGTGCTTAACTGGTTTACAATGAGATCTATAAAACAAATTTTAGAAGAATGTAAGGCAACTGGAGTATCGCTAAATTGCAGAGAACAAAGACAGCAAAAGTCTTTATAAGTCTTTTTGTATTTGCAGTTGTCTCCATGCTCATTTAATTATGCAATGCAGGCAAGTTAAAAATGGGTACTCTGAGGAAGAAGTTGCTCTTCCCAGAGAATAAGAACAACTCTATGATTCCACAGAACACTGTAGGTCTGGTGTTCTCTGGTGAATTTAGACAGTGTTGTGAAGTGAGCCTCAGATGTTCAAGCCTTTGCCCTTCTAAGAGCAAGGGCTCTGGTGAATCAAAATGGCTGACTTTTATTGTTACCTCCTGTTCTGCAGCAGTCTGAGCATATTTTAGATAAAGCTGAACTACAAGAGATTCTAACTATATAAATTAAGAACATATACTGGAAAAGCAGTCACGTGCACTCATTTGTTCATTCGTGTAACACATTCTTATTGACTATCTATATGTGCCAGAAACCTTGATGTGCATTAAAAATATACCATGTTACCAGGATGGGACTTATCTCTGCTTTCTTGTCACAGAGAAAGCAGGGAAAGCACAGTCAAACAAGGAATTACAATAAAGAATTATAAGCATTATAGGAGGTGAATTAATAGGTGTTGAAATAAAACATATCCATTGTACCTAATCCTTTCTAGGGGCAGTCAGAATGAGATTCCATGGTAAATGATATCTAAATTGAGCTCTGAATGAGTAGTAGAATATTGACAAGTTGAGAGTAAAGGAAAGTGACACCAATAAATAACAGATGAGATGTTACTGAGTTCCAATCTTGGTGTGTTTAATGCATCTCTTTTCCCCGGTGATTATGATGGTCTTTCTGGGTCTTTAGTCCTCCAAGAAATTTCCCCCTCCACCTCCTATGGCCTTTGGGTTGTTCTGCTTATCTAGTCTACCATCCCTTGCCCTGGGTGGGTATGGGCAATGTATATCTTTAAATCTTTCAATAGATATCCCAGCTGCCTAGAAAGCTGTCCCAACCTGAGGATCTGAGGGAGGGTGGAGAACTAAAATAAAAGGCAGCCTCTACATCTTTCTCTAAGGGAACCATCAAGATAAAATGGCAATGAAGATGTTTTAAAAACAAGGACTGTATTAGTCCCCTGGCATGAACAGACCATACCAGGAACTCCGGCCACCATCCCTGAGGCCACTACCAACAGAGAAGGGAATGAGGCGCAACTATTCAGCAATCCACTCTTACATGATTTAAGTGGACCTTTTCATTTAGCATTCCCTTAGATGCTGGAATTTTGGGATTAGATTCAGTGAATCCAAAAAAAGTTGATTCTATCAATATTTGTCAGCCTGTGGTTGTCTTAGTGGAAGGACCAATTCTTTGACTGCCCTACTCCAAGTGTTCTCTGGCATCACTGCCATCATGTGATTTAATGCTACAAATTTATTAAGCTTCACAAGACATCATTGTTATTGTTTTGTATAGTCAATATTAATTTACAATTACCCACCTTTTCATATTTCTGTAACAGTTCTTTGTTTTGTGCATTTTTGTATTTCTTTCTGGGACAAAATTCTTGTCCCTGTACTTATTTTAGAGAAGTTATGCCACTAAAAATTTTCCCATTTTCTGGGATATATCTTTATTTCATCTTCATTTTTGAACAATATTTTAATTAGCTGTAGAATTCTAGGTTAACAAGTTTGTTTTTTCCTTACAAATCTTTGAAGTATATTTGCATTGACTTCTGTATTTAATCATTTCCTTCGAGAAGTCATCTGCCAATCATATGGTGTGTACCTTGAAAAACTTTTGTTTACCCCCATGGCTATTTATTTTATAATTTACTCTGCAGTTGAACTATGGAATACATAGATGTGTGTGTGTGTGTGTGTGTGTGTGTGTGTGTGTGTGTGTGTTTAATTCACCCTGCATTGGGTTACCAGGGCTTCATGAATCTGTGGGTTGAAGTTGTTTATATATTTTGAAAAATATCTCTCCCCAAATAGAGCATCTACCCATTCTCTCCCTCTTTTTCCTCAGAGACACCAATTGCATAATTGTGAGGTTTTTTCAATATGTTTTACATTTCCCTTGTGTTTTTCCTGTATATTTTTCCTTTTACTCTCTGTGTGACAGTTTGGATTTTTTTTCTTTTATTATGCTTTACTCTATATCATGAATCCTGTCTTCTTCTGTGTCTAATCCACAAACACAACATTGAGTTCCTGATTTTGGATAATATATATTTACTTTTTATACTTCTTTATTTGATTTGCAAGTAGAGGTTATGGTTCTCTAGTGAAATTCTTATTTATTTTCTCCTCTTTTTCTCTATTATCTGGTATGCAATACTCTTTCTTGTACTAAAGTCTTTTTCTACTCATTCTAATATCAGAATTATCTATAAGTCTGTTTCCATTTTCTTCTCTCTTTCCTGATCTTCTCATTTAGCCCTGTATTCTAGCAAATCTCATAACTATTTCATAAATGTCTGTCATTTTGTATTGAAAATTTTAGATCAGACAGATGATGTTATCTTCCCCCTGTTTATTGATAAGGTGGAGGCTGACCATTTCAATCCAATCAGCAGCTTATCTGGGTTTGAAAGTTTCAGTTTACTTCTACTATGCCCCTTCCTTAAGACTTCAAAGCCTTTAGTATAATGCTTCCTGTGTCATTAGGGAACTTCACCTTATGGGTCTTAAACTCTAAACTTTGTGTCCTCAGTCCAGAAAAATTAAAGAAAATGCCACACAATTTTGTCAAAGGTTTTCTGCTTAGTATTTTTTTTGCACATTGCCAGTACAGCTTCTTCATTAGGCAAAAAACTTGATGACACTCAAGTCTGCTTTTTTGTATCTTCAGCCTTATTGAAACTGCCAAAGCCCTATTGTTTTTCTTGTCCTTATATGTCAGCTCTCTGTTTGGGCACATCCCACATTCTCAGCCTCTTGCTCTGTGAGTAGATTTGGCAAATGCCTCAAAAAACAAATGGCTGCCTCACTTTGGCTTATCTCTGAAGTCCTCTCCTCTCTGAAATTTCAAATCCATTAGAACTCATTGCATCAGTAGTTCTCTAATGACTTTCAACATAGTATTTTTGTATTTTTTTCTGGAATTTCTTATTGTTTTTAGCAGGAACATTAATCTACCAGAAGCAATTCCATCCTATCCAGAAGGAAAACTCAAATCTTTCCATTTTGCTACTTACAATGAAAGTGAAACACTTTTAAAAATGACACTACACTACTTTTCTTTTACACTGTATGCAAACCATTTAATCTCCTTGAATACTAATTGTAATAACTAGCTAGATTTATTTCACAATATTCAGGTTAAAATAGGTTACACCTTAACATTTCAATAAATTGCTCTAGCCTACAAATTGCCGATTTTAGTGGTACATCTCTTTCTTCTCTTTTGTCTCAATCAAACTTTTGAAATCACAATATTTATTGAATCTAGAGAAAGATGTGCTTTTAAATGCCAGGTAAGGAAACACATGGAGAATGTAATCCATCACCAGCTGACAATGGGTTTCATCTGCTATTGCTTGTCACTACCAATATACTGTGGTTACAGACTGGCTATGCATATCTTGATGCACTGCTGATCACTCTTCCAGTGTTGCCCTAAAGGTCCTGATTGTCACAAAGACCAAAAAACATTTTTCAAGGGAAGATGGTTCCATTGCAGTGTAATCACAGGTGAGTTGGTCTCCCTGCTTTATTTCCCAAAGTTAATTTTTTTAACTTATAATCAATTGTTAAGCCTTCCCCTAGCTCTCACATAATACAGCAGAATAGAAAAAAATTAAGTAAGACCCCTTGCTTCAATCATATAATATTCCAGAACCAGGCTGCCTCCCAAGATATTCCTGCACCAAATATTGAGAGTAGGCCACAGGCCCAGACTCTGTCCTTGACTGAGAATACATTTGTCCTTTGGGCTGATGATTGGTTCTCAACATTTGGAGCAAAGAAAAACTTGAGAGAAGCCTCATTCTGGAACATCATGATTGATATTTTTTTAAACCCATGTTTGGTTTGGTTTAGGAATTACAGATAATATCAAGAAATATACAGCATATAGTAGGTATTCAATAAATTTTAGTGCCTCCTCAATTTTTTTTTATATTTCTATCTTCTTTTTCTTTTGTTCCAATAATTCTTGACATTAAAATAAGCAGTTTGCATTGTTTTATCTGTTTGTTTTTACTATCAGTAACAGACATTAAGAGGACCTGCTCTATCCATGTGTATAGTATGCATTGTAATGCACTCGACATTGAGCATAAAAAAGACATTTACAGCATGGTGTTCATCCTTAAAGATCTTGCAATCTAGTTGGAAAAGTTCTTATTTACAAGCAGATTACAATAATACAAGATAAAACCTAGTATGTGTTAAGTTAAAAGATGCCCTTGGATCAACGTACTCATGGGCAGTAATTACTATTACAATTATAGCTATTATTTATAATTCCTATTACAAATTTAAACTTTTCCAATAAATAATACTTCTTTCTGTATTGGCGCCTAAGAAGATAATGATGAAAATTGTTGTTCATTTCTAGCAATTGAATAAGAATTATACATAAAAATATACATATTTACTAAATTAACTCTGATTTTATTTTCAATTTTTTATCTCTCCCTTAACCAAATTCTTTATATTTTGCTTCTTTGCAAACATGTAATTCACATTGAAACCATGTTTAGTAACGTGATGTCCTTATGTGCTTTGAAAATAATTGAGAGAATTTCATAAATATAATTTTCTGTATGAATTGGAAAGCAGTAACCTTTTTCTCTATCCATTTTTGGAGCAGTCAAATGTACTGATTCCTAAAAGATTTCTAAGCACTCATCTACCTACTTAGCTTGACTTTCTGTGTCAACCAACAAAATGACACAAAATTGCTACTACTGTGATCTGAGATAAATCCAGAATTCAACCAAATGTATTTACTCTGAAAAAGTATTCAGAATAGAATCTCTTATTCTGATATCAAGTGGCTTGCATGGTAAAGTATGTTGGGGAATAGAAGGAAAATAGGTGAAGGCAAAATTCTGCAAAGAAGTTTGTGTTAGAAACATATCTCTCAAAACAAGGTAATGTATCAACAAAACCAGCTAAGACATACACAAAGTAAACAATTCATACATAAAAGAGAGAAATAGAAAGTGCCATTGTGTTAGTCACAATTTTTAAGAAAGATTTTATAGTGTCAATAAACAAGAGTATTTAGTTTATTGTAAGAGTACTTAAAACACTTTGGAGGATTATTTCTTTAACTATCAGCTTTAAAGACCATATATTTGCATCACCATATTTTCTCTAATTAGAGGAAATATTTTATTTAAAAACTACCTCACAGGATATAAATTAGTGCAGAATAAGATGGAAAGAGTCGTGGTGAAAACCAAAACATATTTCAGTTTCCACTCTCTGCCTGAAGAGATGGTCTGTGGTGACAAATAATCCCCCTAAATCAATGTGGATAAGAAAATCACAGTCCATGTTTTACTCATGCAACATTGCAATGCAGATTTGGGGCAGGTAGCCTTTCGTGTAGTTGTTTAAGGTTTGAGGTTCTTTTTGCACTGTGGTTCTGCTAGCCCAAGGCTTCAGTCAGGGAAATAGATTCTGATGGCACCCCCATTATGTAGGTGATGTATGGAGACATGATACAGACAAAATGTGAAAGTAAAGGAAGACGCTATGAGAGGATTTCTAAAATTTGGAATAAAGGAGAAATCAAGTAGGTAAAGCCGAAATCAGGATGATATTTTTAGTAAATCTAAGTTGTGATTATGGCATCTGTCCATGTTTTGTGAATCACTTAGAAAGAAAAATGCTACAAAAAGTAAAAGCACAATTTTTTTGATAAAATCAATTGTAAGAAATATGGCTATTTCAGAGCTTTTAAAATGTGAGGAAAAAAACTACAGTAATAATTTTTGAATAGAAGAAATATGGTAAAAAGATATCAAGAGAAGTTCTGCCTCTCTTGGTTTGTCAACTAGCAGAATAAGAGAGTCAGTAATTGTATAGTCTTATAACTGGTTACTTATCACAAAGACTGAGAGAGATATTTAGTCTGCTGTGACTGATTATTTCTTCCTTTAAAGATTTTGTTGTTGTTGTTTTTATTTGGTCTTTGTTGGGTTTGGTCTATAAGCATACAGTGATATATTCTAGGTTTAGTGTCAACAACATTCTAATTTAAAAGCTTTCTATAAGTATTTTCTAATCCCTGAATAGAGGAATTTTAAATCTATCCAGTCATGTTCTTCCCCTTGAGGAAAAGCAAATAATACAATAAGTTTATATTAGAAACTTATGCCCTTTCTTTTTAAATAAAGATTCCAAATAAGCACACTATTTTAACATTTTCCATAATAAATAAATTTAAATTCCTTAATTACATGCGCCAATTTCTTGGCTTTTTAAAATGGGAAGCATTGGAATTGACTTTCCAATTCAGTTTAATTTTTAGTTAGTTCATGATTAGAGAAAGAGGAACATGAAAATCTTATTGTTGAGACAAGTTTGGGGGACTGAAATATAGAACATTATTGCTGTCATTACTGCTATTACTAAAATCCAAATGAATGAGCTATCAATCATTAAACATATATTTCTGAATATATGTATGATGAATATGAACTCATTATAACCATATGGGTTCCAGGGATCAAAATCATTACAAAATTACTTCTGATATAACAAATATTTAGAAATTCAGCATTCTATTTTGTTGCCAAAATATGTTATTATTGTTCACATTAATCATAACTTAGCACATTGTAACAATATTAGTCATCATCCAAGTACATTATCATAACAAATATATTGCTATATAAATCTTCTAGGATGCAGTTTCAGTGTCAGAAAATCTGAGGATTGGAAGGGCCCTTAGAAATATATGATAAAGTACAATCCTCCACCCAGTGCTTCAATCAATCTTGTCTTGTTTTGGCTCTGAGTTTATTTAATGATTGCTTGATTACTTTCAGAAAATGGGAACTCACTGTTTCTAAGAGCAGTTTGTTTAGTTGTTGAATAATTTAATCATTAGGAAAATCATCCTATCTTCCTCCTTTCATTTTACACTGAATAAAATCATACATACCTCCTAAGACTATAATAACTGCTAAATAAATTTATACTTTTAAAGGACTTTATAGAGTCACTGGAACATAATAAATGATCAATAAAAGTCATCCTTTATAATTATAATTTCCTTCTATGCAACTTTCATCTGGGGAAATTCTATTTACCTTTAGGATTTTGCTTAATAGGTACTTCCTTCCATAAGCCCTTTTAGAAACCTGATACTGGATTGGTTAAATTCCCATTCCTTGGGATCCTTATAGCCTGTTGTACTTCCTACCATCAAACCATATATTTTGCTGTATCCCACTTTCTAGTCTATGTAGAAAGGATTTTGTCCTATTTTCTAGAGTATTTCCACTTCCTAACCCATTATTTGCCATGCAGTGGATGGTAAATATGCTTTTTAGAATGAATGAATAAATTACTGATTAACTTTCTTAAGATATGTAGTGGTTTGAAATTGTATGTACCCCAGAAAAACATATTCTTAAGTATACTCCATTCCTGTGGCTGTAAACCCATTGTAAATAAGACATTTTGATGAGGTTAATTCAGTTAAGGTATGTCCTACCTCAGACTTGATGGATATTAATCTTATTACTGGATTCATTTATAAAAGAATGAAAGTCAGATCTATATAGAGAAAGCCATGGAAGCAACAAGTGAAATCAATGCAACCTGGAAGAGAGGGGAGAAAACAACATATGAAGCCATACGCCTTGCCATGTGATAGAGAAGCCAAGGATCACCAGCAGCCAGTCTTTAAGAAGAAATCATTACCTTGAAGATGCCTTGATTTGGACATTTTCCCAGTTTCAAAACCATGAGTGAATACATTCCCACTGTTAAACCTAACCCATTTCCTTTACTTTGAGCAGGCACAGAAACTAATGCAGATTTTGGTACTGGGAGTGGGTTGCTGCGATTGCAAATACCGGAAATTGAGAAATGGCTTTGGAATTGGGTAATGGGTAAATGCTGCAAGATTTGTTAGGTACTTGGTTGAGCAGGTCTAGATAACTTTAAAGTCACTGTTTGTAGAGTTATGGATGCTAAATTTACTTCTGATAAGGCCTTAGATGGAAAGGATGAATGTGTTATTGGAAAGTGAGGAAAATGCAATTCTTGTGGTAGAGTGGCAGAGAATTTGGCAAAACTGAGTTCTGATGTCAGATGGAAGTTAGAACTTGAGATTGATGACCTTGGATATTTTGCTGAGGAGATTTCCCGGCTAAATGTAGAAAGTGCAGCCTGGTATCTACTTGCAGTTTCTAGTAAAATGTGAGAGGAAATGGATAAGCTAGGAATTGAACTCCTGAGCATAAAGAACCAGAAGTTGATTTTTCAGAAAATTCTGACATTCCATAAAGTGAGTCCCAGATGTGACACTTTGAATCTGGATGAACCTCAGAAAATTATGTTCTTAAAGTTATTTGTTCCTGTGGATGTAAACCTCTTGTGGGTGGGATATTTTGATAAGGTTACTTCAGTAAGGTGTAGCCAAGGGTGGGTCATTATATTCTTACAGAAGTTCTTTAAAATGGAATGAATAAGGAGAGAGAGAAAGAGATTAAACCAAAGAAGGATAGAGAAAACCAAAGGAAGCCAGTAGCTGAAGGCAATGAAACCTGGAAAAGAAGGGAGAGGCTAGAAAATGCCATCATGTACACTGCAATGTGAGAAAGGAAACCCAGATTGCTGGGAGCTGGTCTTTGGGGAGAAAACATTGCCTGATAATGCCTTGATCTGGACATTTTTCTCAGCCTTGAAACTGCAAGCTTGCAGCCTAATAAGTCCCCATTGTAGGAGCCAAACCATTTCTGGTATATTGCACTTCAGCAGCCTCACAGACTGGAAAACCAGAGAATAGTGCTCCATGTGAGGGTTTAACTCACATGGAACCAGTCAGAAAGTTCCATGCAAGTCAGGCTCAGAGATGCAGTTATCTAGAAAGGATCTGCAGATAGTACTACAGCCTGATAATTTGGGCCCCTTTGTTCTATATACAAAACCAACACTTTTTTTTATGAGATCTGTATGAATGGAATGACTACCAGGCTGTATGAAAAGGGGCAGAAAAGGAATAGATTGAAGGAAAACTCACTTCATAGACAGAAGAACCATGAAAGGTGAGGACTGGACTAAAGACATCTTCTTGGGCTATGAGAGTGGGCCCACCCATGTGTGTGGAACAGGTTTCCACATCCAGTGCTTTCCTGGGTTCATGCATATCCCTTTACAGTTTTCCCTTCAGAAAACCAAAATGAATCTTGATAGATGCTGTAACCATTGGGGAATTTGATGTAATTATGAATTCCAAAAATATAATTTGATCATGCCTGTAATCTGATCTGTTAATCTGGGCATGATTGAATTATGATTAGGGCGTTGACTGGGCCATGTCAGTCAGTAGGGCGTTGAGCCCCACCCCCTGGTGGGTGGGGAATTGAATATAAAAGGCAAGGCAAAGAACAGAGTTGAAGCAGTCTTTTGAGAAGCAGTCTTTTGAGAAGCAGTCTTTTGAGAAGCAGTCTTTTGAGAAGCAGTTTTG
>JAQZBX010090041.1:0-12561 GCA_029593785.1 Cabassous unicinctus
CTACCCCTTTCACTGAGGGAACCCTAACTAGACTCGTGGACAATAATCAAGCATTTCCCACTTCCTGGCCTCCCCGGCGGTGCTGAAGCTCTGCTGCTAGTCAGTGCAGAATGATAAAATTGGCTGACTCCGCCCCCTCTGGAGCCAAGCCTGAGTGTCACTAGGCTGTTGGGTAAATCAGGCTTCCTCAGCAGATTCGCCTCTCCCCCCAGCCTGGCACTGCTTCACGCTGGCTTATCTGCTCCCCAAAGCTATGAGGAGGTCCAGGCAGCCAAATTGACAGAAAGGAAACCCCTCTCCACCTTCTGTCAGAACCCTCCCACTCTTGGAGAATGCTCCCTCTCACCAGATTGCCAGCGGGGGTTGGAGCGTATCCCTGGGCAGCTAGATAAATCAACCTTCCTCAGCAGATTCGCCACTCCCCTCTGCCTAGTGCTGATTCAAGCCAGCTATTTTGTTCCCCAAAGCTGCAAGGGGTTCCAGGCAGCAAAATCCACAGAAAGGAAAGCCCTCTCAATCCTCCACCAGAATCCTCCCACTCTTGGAGAACGCTCCCTCTCACCAATTTGCCGGTGGGAGTGCCAGCTCAAACCAGGCTTTTTCCCTGAGGGTGGGCCTCAGCTGTCTGTGTTTACCACCACAGGCAGACGGGAAAACTCATGAATCCTTTCCGAGTAATCTGTGCCATCCATCTCCCTCCAGAGCAATGTCCCCAAAGCTCTTGTTCTGTGCGCCCCCAGCACAGACCCCTGGGCAGGACCCTGTCCCGAATCGGCCGTCCTCAGAAAGTGAGTCAACGAGTGCCCTCCTAAACTGACACTATCTTGTCCAAAACTTTTTTTTTTGTAATCTATTTTTTCCTTCTAAATAAATGTTGTATTTCCTAATTTTATAATTGCAATTTTATGTTTTGTTGCTTACAGAAGTTCTCCAAGATAGTATTCATTTCAGGTCTCATAAAACCTTGATCAGCTTATGAGTTTATATATATATATAGCTATTTTAGAGTAAGACCACGTAATTTATTTTCAAAACAAGGACAATTAAAAATAATTTATTGAGGGGAAATTCACATAACTTAAAATTAACCATGTAAAATGAGAAATTCAGAGACATTTGGCAAATTCACAGTGTAGTATTACCACCACTTCTATCTAGTTCCAAAACATTTCCATCGCTCCAAGATAAAACTATCTATCCATTAAGAAGTTTCTCCCCTTTCCACCTAGTCCCTGGCAACCACCAATCTGCATCCTGTCTCTATGGATTCTGAATATTTCTTATAAATGGAATCATACAATATGTGACCTTTTGTGCCTGGCTTCTTTCACTTAAGCATAATGTTTCTGAGGTTCATCCATGTTGTAGTATGTGTCAGTACTTCATTCCTTCTTATGACTGAATAATATTCCATTGTATGGCTGTACCACAATTTGTTTATCCATTCATTTGTTGATGGACATTTGGGCTGTTTTCACCACTTGACTATTGTGAATATTGCTGCTATGAACTTGTATGTACATGTACTTATTTTAGTATGTTTTTAATTCTTATGAGTCTAATTTATCTATTTTTTTTTCTTTTGTTTCTCCTGCTTGTGGGGTCATATCTGGGAATCTATTGCCAAATCCAGGGTCATAAAGATTTACCCTTATGCTTTCTTCCAAGAGTTTTAAAATTTAGCTCTTATCTTTAGGTTGATCCATTTCGAGTTAATTTTTGTGTAAGGTGTGAGGTAGGAGTCTAATGTCATCCCCTTTTTGCATGAGTATATACAGTTGTCTCAGCACCATTTATTAAAAAGACTGCTCTTTCCCCATTGAATGGACTTGGCACCCTTGTCAAAATTCAGTTGGCCATATATGTATGGGCTTATTTCTGTACTCTCAATTCTATTTCATTGTTCTATATATCTGTCTTTATGCCAGTACCATAGTGTCCAAACAAGGATACTTTTGAGAGTGAAAGTGTTCTATAAACAATTACGGACGTTAAACTGGGACTGCTTGCAATACACCAAAGGTAAACCATCCTATTTATATAAATACCCCCAAGATAAATTCCTGTTGAAGTACATAGATAGGGAAGTGTTTGTCTCTACTGGGAAATTAGTCAATTCTTTATTATTTGGTTATCAAAACTGTATCTTCTACTGTTCTTCTTTCCTTGACTGCTAGGCAACTCAGACGTAATTTTGTGCTTAATTGCAATAGCGTTCTTTAGTTCAGAATTTTCAGGGCGGTTCCTTATACCTACTTACTGTCAATGTCTTATAACTTAACTCTCTCCCTCTCTCTCAGCTTTCATTAAATTGTTTTGTAGTTTAAAAAATATTTTCTATTGCGTAGTGCCTCAAAGTAATTTTTGGAATTTAGTGCTGTATAAAGATTTTTTTTTTTTTTAAGTCATCATTATAACAATAGCTACCAATTGTCGAACAACAGCATTCTGCCAGCTCATTTATTTAAATTATCTCTAATCCCTATGCCTCCTTTGTGCCAATTATTTCTAGATCTTACTTCTTTAGTCTAGGCTAAGCAGTTTCTTGATTAGTTACAAACTGTTACCAAATTGCAATTTGCTTAAAGCAGCACAATCAATGAAGGAATTATAATAAAATCATTATCTTCTGTCAGTAAATCATCAACTATAGGATTCATTTTAATTCATTGACCACTTAGTCAGAATAATGAATCAAATTTTCTTTTGTAGAAATAGTGGGTATTTTCCATATACACCCATATATAAATATACATGTATTTTCTTTTTATATGCATATATATTGTTGTATATGTATATGAATCCTGATTTATGTAGCCTTGTTAAGTGTTTTAAAAGTTGTCATTTCCTCTGTGAAGTTGCACCATACAGTCCTAAAGTGTGATAATGTGGTGGCAATTTAATTCAATCATATGCTTAGCACCAACTTAGATAAAGTCAGTGTAATGATTGTTGAACAAAAAAACTGCATTAGTTTCTGGCCATTGTAGAAGGCTCCTGTTAACTTTATGGAACCCTGTAGATGAGAAGACTGGGGAGTCCTGGCAGCATTGCCAGCCCAGTAGCCTTGACTGATTTCCTGCTCTCGGCCTTTTCTGTGCAGGTAACCATCTGCTTCCCAGTTCTACTCTTTAGTAACAGCAGTTGAGGTCTTGGGTGAAACACATAAACTCTATTGATAGGGCCCATTATTTTTTCCAACAGAATATCTTAATACGGACTCACATGTGACTTCAGTGGAAACAAAGAAAACCTCCGAACATCGTATTTCCAGTTTCATACGTAGGGGAATACTATAGTCAGTGATGACCACACTTGAAACTTCCCTGTCAGAATGCCATCCACAACCTCCAGCCTCTGCTTGTCCATGAGTAATAAGAGTATTGAGATTGAAGTATGTTCAAAGAGGCTTGATAGAGAATGTTGTGACTACTTAGAGGACACAAGGAAAGAGAAAACAGACTCTCACCTGATGAGATTTCTCAAGCAGTTATACAGTATGAGAGTCCGGACAGCATGCTTAGTGCCTCCTTTTTCTTTCCCTTAGGACATTATTACACAGAGAAGCATTCCTTAAGACCAGTAGACTTGTTCTCTCTCACTGTCCCTATTCCAGGTGAGAAAAATAAACCAAAGAAATGGGGACAAAAATGCAATGGGAAGAAAACATTAAGGCAGAATTACTATTTCCTTCGCTCTTTTAGTATATTTTGTCTATTACACTGATCATAATAGTACTTCTGTGAATATTTTCATATTTTAGTTATTTATTTATTATCTTTTCTGGTCTTTAATTTTAAGGTAGTATACCAAGATGCCAAGATTTCTCTACCAGAAAACCAAACAATGGGAAGAAACAAATAGTTAAAGAAAACAAAACAGGGCAACATATACTAGCACAATCAAAGAAAATGGTTGGAGAACAGCAAAAGAACTTAGAAGACCTTTCAAAATATCAACATGCTTTGTTTTGGGACAGAACAAGCAGTTCTAAATTCTGTTCCATGTGTGTTGGAAGAATGGGAGGGAGATTAGCTAAGAAAACAATGTTCTGAGAAGTATCACTAATAACTCCACTCAGGAGAGTGATAAAAGGAGTGTAAGGGTGGGGAGTCCAGAGGGGAGAAGTGGATATATCCACAAGGGTAGAAATTTCCTTCTCAGTCCTTGTAACAGAGAGAAAAAACTGCTGTTCACCATTTTGATGATCCCCTAATGGACATAAAGCTGTATAAGAAAAGCAGAATCCCCATAAACACTCAGAGCTAATTATCTCCAGTAGCTGCAATGTAACCAAACAGAAGATGAGAGATGAAATAAATAAGCAATAACTTGATCACAAGTGGGAGGCAGAGAGAGCTTACAGAGATGCTCAGCTGCTTGTTCCACCCACCCCTAGACTCTTAATCCAAGTGCAGAAAAACCCAAAACAAAACAAAACAAAAAAACTGCATTGTGCATGTTTTTCTCCTTTATTCCTGGAAAGTGAAAACAATTGTAAAGATGAGAGACCAACTGAACTGGTGGTAGTGACTGCGTCAGCTTCCTCACATTGGGTTGGGGGAATTATATGAAGTCAGAGGTCATTCCTACACTGGATGGGGATGCATCCCAGACACAGGGAATGAACACAATTGAGGGACTTGTAACAAAATTTCAGTGCAAATGCAGAGACTACAGAGCCCTGTGGAACCCTTTTGGTTCCGCTGCCTCCTCCAACCCCCAGTCTGCAAGCTGCAGAAACTCAGTACTCAGCAGGAAGCTCAGGCGGGTGACAAAAAGATCTCAAATGAAGGAGTCAAGGAGAGTTTACCCTCACTGTATCACAGTACATGAAGGGTCAAGATAGAGCTGCCAAGTGACACAAGAACAAGATGAAAAAGGCAGTGTGTTGGCAAAGTTAATGCAGCCAAAGAGAAAGCTAATAAAAGGAACAAAGCATGTAACCAACAGAGGATGACTTTATTCTGAAAGAAAACATAATCCAAGAATTTAAAAATTCCCAAGAACCTTGTCAGTTCAAAAACTTTCCCTAATAAGAAGTCAGGTTCTGAAAATACTGATTTTGTATCTTTAAAGAGATTACTGAAATTTGACCTTTGAAAGCTGAAACCTCATTGGATGAAAAAAATTTAAAATCTTCATAAAGAAATGAAAAATACTTCTAAAAAATGCTAGTTTTCTTAATGACAGATGTAGATGTAGCATAAAAAATAATTAACAAATTTGCTAGATAATTAAATAATTTCTACCAAATAACCTCATTCAAGTGTAGGCTGGAGAAAACAGCTTGTTTCTCTATATATTTTCAATACAAGAGGGGCATTAAAGGGACACCATAGCTATCTACATATTACTTTCAAGTTTTAAAAAATCACTTTTAAGATATACTAAATTATTTTATCACATAATCGTTTGCTTTTTTACAATAAAAGATTTTGAATAGAAAATGAATTTATAAATTTTGATGTTGTGAATGTGCAATTGACATACATGCTTTCTCTTAATTTCTGCTCATTCTTCACTTTCTCAGGGACAATAATAATATATAGTAGGAGGAGTGGAAGGAAGCTAGAGTTATAGACACTGGATCTGTGTATCACTAACTGACTGCAAACTCAGGAAAGGCAAAAGCTCTGTGGTTTTCACTTTTCTCTCATGAAATAAGGACATTTAACCTCCAAGCTCTCTTAAAAGAATAAAATACCCTTAGTTTTCCTGAATTTTTCTAATTCTTTGCTCTTCTGAAAAACAGTTAATGCTCCAAAATAGTCCAGAGAAGTTTTCCATTAATGGACACTGCACTGGATCTAGTGTCATGAGACCAACAATGTGGTCCTAGTTTTGCCACTAACTCATCTTATGAAGTTGGGAATGTCACTTGTCACTTTTCTGAGCCTCTGCTTTCTATTGGATAAAATAAGGTGATTCAGTAAGGGTTTTTCTTCTTTTTCTTTGTCTTTTTAAGCTTTAACAGATTCCTTTGTGAATTTCATAAATCTGTAAAATATTCTTCCAGGAAAATGCACATATGCACAATGTTTGCATGTAATTTCAGTGGATCCCTTTAGCAGGGATTCATAGATACCATGTTCTTAATTTCATGAACTCATTAATCCATAAGGTCATGACCAGCACTACCAAGGTAGAAATCTACCTAGCTATTCTAAGGAGGCTGCTAGGATTTCATCTGGTATTGTCAAAAGATCCTTTGGCAACAATAATAATTTATTTTTTTTGTTTGTTTATTTCCTTACATATAAGTTGTCATAAAGGATAGATATATCTTTTTTACTAAGATCCTGTGCTAAGTTCATTTATTTAAATGTTTCAGGATATGAAATTTTAGAAAGTATAATACAGAAATAAAATCCCTGATTTATGAATTGTAGACCTGAATTCTAATCTTTAATTTCAAATGTTCTCTATAACTTTGAGCAAGTTACTTCATAGTTCCTTTCTTTTCTTCTCTTTTCTTTTCCTTTCTTTTCTTTTTTCTTTTTTTTTTTAAGAAGTTTTAGAATACATAAATGATACATTGAAAATATAGGAAGAATCCCATATACTCTCCCTCCCTCCCCCTCCCTCACTTTTCCCCACCAAAATCTTTCACCAGTGTGATATATTTGCTACAATTGATGAACATATATTGATGCATTGCTACCAACCATGGTAAATAGTTTACATAATAGTTTATACTTTGAACTGTACATTTTTATATGTTTTGACAAAATGTATAATGGCCTGTATGTCATTGTGTTGTCATTCAGAACAATTCCAATGTGCCCAAAATGCCCCATGTTACACCTATTCTTCCCTCTCCTTTAACCTTTGGTGACTACTGACTTTATATCTGTGTTACAAGTTTCTTCCATTGCTAGATTAATAATAAGTCTACTTTAATGCATAGTTGCATTCCCATCTTATGTTTGTTCATTCCTCAATCTTGGGCATTTTGGGATGGTGATGCCCACTCTGTTCTTGATTGAGAGGGGTCTTAGATCCCATGGGATTGATGGATGGAACTGTCTTGCTTGTAGTTGTAGATTCTCTCTGTTTTTTGGGATGGGAGTTGTCCGTCATCATCATTTTGTTAGTTGTCCTGGATGAGTCCAATGAACTGGAGAGGTGTTGCAACTCTGCTGAGATTCAGGGCTCAACTGGCACATAAACAGCCTGAAGATTTAAGTCTCTAGGACACATATTTGAGTATCGTGCTATCATAGGTTCAAACAAAAGGGGCAGAAGAGTCATATGTAGGGAAATTATAAATGAGTTTAACTCTGTTACATTGGGGAGTATATATTCCAAGGTAAGGCCCATTAATAAGATGCCAGATTCCTGAGAATATATACTGTGCCTATAGCATCTAGATGTCTCTAGTTCCTTTCTTAATAATGAAGAAGTTTGCTTTCATGATTTCTAAGGTAATTTCCTACTCTGAATTTTTAGTTTAAATTATTAACTGAGGACACATAAAGATTGATGTTTTTATTTGTGCAGATATGATACCATTGGTATTTTATTAGGTTGTATATAGTAGGCTCAATTTACACAGTGGTCCAGATTTGCCTAGCTGAGCACACCCAGACTTGCTTGTGCAGCCACAGTAAGGCCTAACAGAGCTGCTCCAGCCTCTTAAGTTTCTGGGTCAGCACATGCAGCCAGTCTTTAGCAATGTGGCTTACCTGTGCATATAACCCCAAGGTATGCTGTTGGCCTTATCTCCAAACACATTATCTCCAAATATCTCTGGCCATCTCAGCCTCCCTGAGAATGAAGGCCAAGATTGGACATGACTTCCATCATTCTGTGAATAGAACTATGGAGACTCTGGCTCCCCTCACAATTTTCAGACTCAGATGAAGCACTATACTGTGGGAAGACGGATGTGGCTTTTTAGGTGACAGCTAGAAAGGGCTCCATAAGGTGTTTGGGAATTGTGGAGGAATTAATTCCTCTGAGGCAAACTTTGGAAAATGAGAAACAAGAGATTGGTTGGAGTCAGAAGATAAATTCCTTGCATTTCTGGTAAGGGGCCCCGAATAGTCAAAAATGTCTTAAAAAAGAAGAACAAAGTTGGAAGACTCACTCCTTGACTTTATTTATTTTTTAAATGAGAAGTTATTTATTTATTTTAATGTTTTAAAAGATGCTTAGATTACATAAATGTTACACAAAAATTACAGGGATTCCCATGTTCCCTACCTCCCACACCTCCCACAACCTCCCACATAAACATCTTTCATTAGTGTGGCACCTCACCTGCAATGGATATACACATCCTGGGGCTTTGCCACAAAGCATGGACCATAGTTCACATTGTAGACCACACTCTGACTTTAAAGTCACTCCCTGACTTTAAAGCATGTTACTTAACTACAGTAGTAAAAAACAAACAAACAAACAAACAAACAAACAAACAAAAAACCCCAGCATTGTACTGGCATAAGACAGACAGATTGACCAATGGAACCAAATCAAGAACTCAGAAATAGACCTGCACATCTATGGTCAAATGATTTTTGACAAGGCTGTCAAGCCCTCCCAGCTGGGCCAGAACAGTCTATTCAACAAACGGTGCTGGGAAAACTAGATATCCATATCCAAAAGAAAGAAAGAGGACCCCTATCTCATTACTCATATGAAAATTAACTCAAAATGGATCAAGGACCTAAAAAGAAAAAAGTGACAACCATGAAACTCCTAGAAGAAAATGTAGTAAAACATCTTCAAGATCTTGTAGTAGGCAGTAGTTTCTTAAACCTTATACTCAAAGCATGAGCAACAAAAGAAAAAAATAGATAAATGGGACCTCCTCAAAATTCAACACTTTTTCAACTTAAATGACTTTTTCAAAAGGGTGAGAATTTAGCTGACTCAGTGGGAGAAAATAGTTGGAAATCACATATCTGATGAGGGTTAATATCCATGATATATAAAGAGATACTACAAATCAACAATAAAAAGACAAACTACCTAATTAAAAAATGGACAAAAGACTTGAAAGACAATTGTTCAAAGAAGAAACAAATGGTGAAGAAACACATGAAAAAATGTTTGACATCACTAGCAATTAGGGAAATGCAAATCAAAATTAAAATGAGGTCTCATTTCACATATATTAGAATGGCACTATGAAAAAGTCAGAAAACTACAAGTGTTGGAGAGGTTGTGGAGAGATAGGAATGCTTATTCACTGTTAGTGGAAGTGTAGAATAGCACAGCCACTGTGTAGAACTGTTTGGCAGTTCCTAAGGAAGGTGAATATAGACTTGCCATGTTATCCGGCAATACCACTGCTAGGTATATACCCAGAAGAACTGAGAGCAGTGACACGAACAGACATCTGCACATGATGTTCATAGCAGCATTATTCATGATTGCCAAAAGATGGAAACAGCCAGGTGTCCATCAACTGATGAATACATAAACAAATTTTGGTATATACACATGATGGAATATTATGCAGTGGTAAGAAGAAAATTCGTGAAGCATATGACAGCATGGATGAACCTGGAGGACATTACGTTGAGTGAAGCAAGCCAGACATAAAAGAACAAACATTGTATGACTGCACTATTATGGACTAAATATATCGTGTAAACACATGAAGTTTATAATTAGAATATAAGTCACCAGAAAATAGAAGGAGGGTAGAGAATTGAAACTTGAAGATTAATTTGTGCAGAGTTCATAAAAAAAGTTGATTGTAAATCTTTGGAAATGAATAGAAATGGTGAAAGCATATTATGGTGTTTGTAACTAGCAAAGCTATTCTATAGGTATGTCAGTGATTGAAAGGGAAAGTCTAAGGACATGTATATTAGTAGAAGGAAAGCTAAAAAATGTAACATGGACTGTTACCTTACATACTGAAACCTCAAGTAAAATACATTTTGCCCCAGTGAGAAATGCCTGTGATGGACCAATTTAGCTCTAGAGCCCCTTGGGGCCAACCAAGGCTGCTGTTAGCTTACACTGCAGATCAACTCCTCTCTCTGTCCAATCTCACCCCTGTCCCTGTAATCCATAGGGATTGGTCCCAAGCACACCCCTTAATAAACATCACACATATCAAATTCTACATACTAATCTTCTTCACATTAATTTCTGTGGTATGTGTGAGTGTGTGTATGTGTGTGTGTGTGTGTGTGAAAGAGAGAGAGAGAGAGAGAGTGAGAGAGAGAGAAAAGAGAAAGGAGCTTGTCCTCTTTGGTCTTTCGTTTATATACCTGTCCACAAGCTGTGGTGATAAGCAAAAATTTTAACTGTCTAAGAGGCTGAGATGAGGATCAAAAAAATAACCCTTGAAGACCATGCTGTGCATTAACCTTTCATTTGCTGGTCTCTGTGACAGTCAGAGGTAGAACAATCAATATGAAAGTATTAAAATATTTTAACAACTGATAGGAATGCACTGGATCATCCTGCCTGAATATGGGTCCTCTGAAAAAAGAGGGATGATTATTGGAGCAGGATCCTAATAAGGAGCCAAGTTTGGAAAAAGAAAATGGTGCCTTAATTAATTTCATATTACTACAAAGAAAAAAGCAATGGAAAAGTAAAATTTTGCTTCAGTGGCTAAACTCCCTGTCAAATGGGGACCTTCTAACTAATTTGGAGTCCCTAGTAGGATCTCTCTTACTGCCCTAAAATATTTGTAGCTCAGCCCTGAAGAAAGCTCCCAAAGCTCAGAGTGGGTTATAGGCAGTGGGCTGGGAGGAAAAGTCTACCCTACTGAGGCTGGTTAGTACAGGGTAATGGAGGAGAAGACTACCCACAACATGGCTGACAGACAACATAGCTGGCAGCCTGCATGGCCAGCGGACAACATGGCTGCAAGACCTCGCTGGGACCTTTAGTTTAAACTTGAGATCCCAGTTTCTTTTTCCAGGACCTCCCCTTGGCCCCGGATTTTCCACAAAGGCCTCACCATTGGCTCCTACCATAGGTGGGGTAACCAATAACCTCTGGGGCCCATCCCCTTATCATTAACAAGGGGGTGGAATAATTAACAGTTTAAAAGGTAATCACATGAGGCAGAGGTCACTATCTCTGCCTAGAGGGGCCCACACCAAATCTTGGTGTGTATTTCGGTCTTTCTCACCCATTTCTCAGCAAGCTCTGTTCTTTTCCCCATTTCCCAAATAAATTATTTTTACTGGCCCAACTAAACTGGTGTGTTCATAAATTCTTTTATGCATCATAGCCAAAAACCTAGAGGAATCCAACGCTTCTCTATCTTCACTACCAGCCAATTCAGCAAAGTGCAGACAGAAAAGTGTCTTCACATAGAGTAGCTAAAAAGAAACTGCTTGGCCAAGCAGCAAACATTCCCGCTGAGCGATTGCGGTTCAGGTGGCTCACTTGCTAAACTTCATAGCAAACTCCATTCAAAACAAAATCATAGAAAGAAAGCATACAAAAAATAAACCCTCTTCTCCCCTCTTTTTAAAAACTAAAATCTTCGTCAGAGACACACACAGTCTCTGATGGAAATTATCTCAAGTCTCTATATTAGATAACCTAGACCTCCCATCTTAAAATGTGAGCCAATACGGTAAAATGATAATAGCATTCCACAGTTGGAAAGCAAGAGACCATGCCAAGGAATCTGAGCAGATATGCCTCTGAACTAGACTTCCATCAAGAAACAACAGAAATTAACAAAATCCTTAATGTTCTCAGCAATATTTGGGAGCACTTTTTATTGATAAGAGACTTAGCTAAAATAGGGAAAATTTCTTTAAGTTGAAAAACCCAATTACTGCACATGAAATATTTTAGGTTTGAATATTATTGTAACTGAGTAGGATAATGTACTTACTCTTAGGAGGTGAATATTAATTTTCTTAGGGTTGAAGTATCACCCATAAATGGTTAAGGAAAGCAAAAGGGTTTGGAGGGAAAGAGATAGAGTGAGAGAGAGAAACAGAGAGATCGATTTCATCAAAATATTATCAAATATGAATCTACTCTTGTTAAGAAAGTCACAGACACCTGTTAAGCAGCCCTCCCCCAGATCTCACCTAACTCCACCTCAGTTCACTGAGGAAGTCACACAACCAAATGGCCACCCTCCAGCCTTCTGCTACTCCCACCTCCTTTTCTATTGTGTGCCATTCCACAGCCTGCGGGAGATGTTAACTCTAACAAAAAGACCTGGAACCACAGCCCCAGATGCTTATCAGAACAAGAATTCTCAGAGGCTAGGACCCCTCTCCCACGAGGTGGATAAAAAACATACTCAGCTGGAAAAGGGGTTGGGGGAGGGGCCTCTGTCAGGAAATTGTTACCTATAAACAAAGATTGTCTTGAATTTACCCAAAACATAAAACTTGAAGCTATTCTTGAACTAACATGGAAAAATAAATGGCTATTGTTTTAAAAAATGGTAGAAATATATATCAGTGACAAGATGTGAGTTAAGTTTATTTTCTACAAAGTGTAATTGATAAGGACATGGATAATATCTCCATGTTTCTGAACACTGATATGTACATGGAGGGGAGGGTATAATAAATATTATTTCTAAAAATAAAAATAAAAAAAAAAAAA
>JAQZBX010090042.1:0-12557 GCA_029593785.1 Cabassous unicinctus
CACAACCATTTTGCCTGGGATTTGCTCTAAGTGCCCGTACTGACCTGAGACTGGACTTGCCAAATCCTATGGACATTCCTGGCGTGGGGTTTTCTAGAAATAGCCTTAGGTACGTGGAGTTTCCCCTGTCACTTACCTCTCCATAAGTGTCTAGTGAAACATTTCTAAAAATGTCATTCTTAGAGCTTAAAATAAAGGGTCAATAACAAAGAAGAGCTCTCCACGGGCATACGAATGGCGTCTCCATGAAGGAAGCTCTTACTTTCTTCCACGGGACAGTCAGTTTCTTTGACAGTGAGGGCTGAGCCACACAATCTAGGGGTGCTGGTTTGCTTTGCTGACTGGATGGGTTCCCACTGCAGGCTTCTCTGATACATTTGCCATTGGCTTTGATTCAGAAAAATTCAATTTACTGATAAGAATTCAGGAATGTGGTCTTGCCAAGAAAGGCCGCGCCGCACTCTATGTCTTCATGGCCCCCTAAGCACCAGAGCGGCTGTTCTCAGAGCTCTGCCTGCAGAAGCCTTTGCGTGGCCCACTGAATGGACAAAGAGCTCAAGGCACGAGGTCCGCCAGGGCTTGGCAAGAGCTAGCAACTGGCTCAGAAATAAAAGCTCTTCTGTTTGCCCTTCAAAAAGTTCTCTCTCATGGGAAACGCAGCGTGTCCCTCCAAGCGAGAGCTTGCTAAGGGTCACACGACACCAAGGGGCCAAGGAGGGCGTCACCGGCGCGGTAGACTGAGTCACGTCCCCCGGAACGTTCTCCGCCGTAACCGCATTCCTGCGGGTGTGAACACTTGTAAACAGGGCCCCCTGAGGAGGTTATTTTTAGGTGAATGAGGGTGGGTCTTACTCTGGATTAGGGGAGAACACAGACGTCACAGACGCCGGCGAGGAGAGGGCGCTGCCCCGTGACGGGAGGCAGGGATTCCAGCCAAGGAACCCGAACGACTGTCACTGGCCCGCACGGAACGTGCAGACCCTGGGAGAAGGCGAGTCTTGTAATTTCTTTATTTTGGACTCCTTGTAGCCTCAGAATTGTGAGCCAATGAAAACAAGTCCCTGCTGTTTAAGCCAACCCAGTGTGCGGTGTTTCTCCGAGCAGCTCAGGCCGGCTGGGAGAACCAGGGTCTGGCGTTCTTTCACGCGTGGTTCTCTTTACCCAGGCCCCTGTGAAATACGATCCCCGAAAATCTAGTCTCCAAGAGCTGCTTACAGCCCCGAGGCTGGAGCGTGGAGCCTGCGCTGGAGCGAGGGTCTCCTTCCCTGTGCCCTGCCGAAGGGCAAGCCTCACACAGGAGGGACGCAGCCCCTGGAAAGGCCGCGCACACCCCTTGCCACTCCAAATAGCCTGTCGTGCTCCGAAACCAGAAAACTGTGTAAATGACAATCGGGCTCAGCCTCACACACAGAGACCGGGATGAGAAGCAGCGTTTGAACCTCGTGTGTTTCCTGCTGCCACCCCAGTGACCCGCACAAGCGTAGACGCCAGAGGAATTAGGGAGGCACAACAAATCAGCCGTGAAGGTCAGAGGCGCAACTTCACAACTAATTGCACTTTGCAAATTTTTTCAATCTCAGCACAGCTTTGATTTTTTTTCCTCAGTCAACAATAAAGCAAATAGTAATTTTTACCTTCTATGCTACTCTTTTCGGTTGCATTGACTAAAAAGAGATCCCAGGTGTAGGAGAGACTGGGAATTCCGGTACAGTCTTCACATGCAGCTTGAAGAGAAAGCTCTTCATTCCAGTTAAGAAAGATGGTTTGGAAGTTGACCCAGGAAATATGGACGAATCTGGAACATGCAAATCAGGCTGATGATTTCGATAGTAAGAGGGTCCCTTGGCTGCCTTCCTTTGTGGAGCTCTGCCTCGGATCGTTGCTGTGCTAACACAGCAGCAGTGAAGCTGGCTAGGTAGGGAATCAATAGACGGTTCTGGAACCTGGCAGAAAAACCGCCGCCATTGAACACGTTTTCTTCAGTACCCCCAAGATGGCTGCTGGAAGACCCTCACGAGAAATTCCATTCGGAATGAGATTTCCTCTGGGCCCTCCCGGGTATTGATGGGTGGGGTAATCAATCAAAACCCATGTCATTAGCAAAGGGGCGGAATAATTAATGGTTCAAAAAGCAAGCGCAAAGGCCTTTTGCCCTCTCTTGCCTTTAGACCTCTGTTCTGTCCTTTCTTGCCCCCACCTGGATCAATACGCAAGTAAACCTGGAGATCTGTAATCTATAATGGGGAACCGTAGTCTGTAAATCAGCCCTGTCTATCACTCTTCAGCCCCTTGCTCTCTACCGGGGATCTTCTCCCATTCTCTTCCCTCCCTACCTTAATAAATTACTGGCCTAATCAATGTGGCGTGCTCTTGAAATTCATTTCTTGCAGTTAAGTCATGAATCTAGACAAAATCCGGCTACAGCAGGATCACAGCCGACGGTACTGATAATTTATGGCAGGAGTGGGCCGTGTGAATGCGAGGTGAGAATCTTCTCATCTAACCCCAACGCGATCCTCTGAGCAAGGGCACTGTAATTCCCCCCTTTTCGGAAGACACCGAGGTTCAGAGAGGCTGCGAGACCTTCTCCAGGCCCCACAGAAGCAGGAGACGGGGCTGCCCAGCCTGCACTCTGGCGTCACACAGCTGTGCCCAGGGCTCGGTGGGGGCTTCCCATCCACGGCAGGCGTTCCCAGCCCGAGGCCGGAGGCCAAAGCCGGTGGGCAGAGGGCTCCCCTCCAGCCCCTCAGCTCGTTCACTCCCTCACCCAGTCCCCACTGGAGAGGAGGCCATGAGCATCTGCAGCCCACCCTGCCGCTGCTGCCCCCTGGTTCCCACAGCCCTTCCCCCGGGATCTGGGGTGCCGACAGGACCCTGGAGTGCTCTCTGGCCTCTGTCTGCCTGGATTTTTTTTTCGCTCTTTGTGTTTTGCTCATGTTTCTTGGCTCCCTCCACCCTTCACTGTCTCAGATGCCTGGAGACTTGGACGGTTAGCCTCATGCCGGCCACGGAAGCAGCAACACGGCCTGGTTGGGCAGAGCGCCTGGAGCCTCCTGCTCCTGAAGCTGCCTTTCCCACTGCCCACCCGCTCCGTCAGCTGGCAGCCCACGCCTGCTCTGCCCATCGCATCCTGCTCCGAGGTCTCCCCAGGCCCCACCAATTACTCCCCTCTTCCTCCTCATTAGCCATCCCACGGGACTAAAGCCCCTCATGCTTCACCCCAAACCCTTTACCAAACAAAACAGATTTCTTTTGTTGCTCCAAACCCCAGCCAGGGCCTGAGCTGGCCGGAGCAAACAGCTGGGGAGCTGAGCCTGGAGAACGCAGGGCAAGAGTGTACCTGAACACCGAGTCAGAGCGGACAGACAGGAAAGCCTGCGCTTCTGGAGAGTTCCGGCCACCGCTGGAGACGGTCAGCGTCACCAGGAACTGGTCATAGCTGCTACTGAGATCTCCTGTGGCAAAGGAAATGGCCGGAGCCCTGGCATCCAGCTGGCTTGGCAGGGAAGTGTCGAAGCAGGGGCGGTCAGGCTCGCTGGCGGGAGTGCAGCTCCAGAGGTACCTGGGAAAGCCGAGGAGGGTGCCTGAGGCCACCTCTGGGCCGAGGCACTGCATGCCCTGTTTAGGGGACTCCCCTGGGAGGTACCTGGGTCGGGAGGAGACGCCACTTCCCGTATTCTACAACTAGCTGACATGGGAAATTTCAGAAGTGGGAGCAGCCCCCACTGGAGGTAGGCGTGGTCCAGCCCATCATTTGCATGAGGGTCCCCTGAACGAATGCACAGCCTGTGTCTGCACCCCCTGTGGTTTCCCTTCCCTCGGCCACAGCATCCCTGCGCTCATCTGTCTGTTATCCCTGAGCCCTGAGCCCCTGCTTGCCATCTCCCCCTCCCCTAGGACAGCAAACAGCTTCTGCTCGCACCTCTGCCCCTGCCCAAGTAACACAGCCGTGTTCCACAAAGCACATCACAAACACTGCATTCCATCCTCACAACAATCCTATGTTGTAAAACAAACAGGGTGTTTGTTTTAGAAAATTCCAGTTTTAGGAAAAAAAGGCATTGTGTGGGGGCGGGGGTCTCTGTGGCTGAGCCAGGAGATGAGCTCCAGGTGTCCTGCCTCCCAATCTCAGTACTTTCTGCAGCATCACAGTTGCCTCACCTGACAACGACACGAGTCTCCTCCGTGTCGAGCCAGGTTACAGCGGGAAGCCCCGACCTGCAGCCAGTCTGAACCAAGTGGGCTTGAGTCCCCCGCGGCCACCGTGGAAACACGCGCCAGCTGCCGTGGACGCCTGTGCCCTCCTGCAGCAGCGAGCCCCTTTGCTGAACTGTCACTGACCCACCATAGTCTGTGTCCATTTCCCTACCTGGACTGTCAGCAGCTTGAGTCTCCTGAGCCCACGCCACCGCCTACGTGATGCCCTGAAAGGTTTCCTTCATCACCCACTGGGCAGATTGCCCAGCAAGCCCGGTCCAGCTGGCGAGGCCAGCTCACCTGCAGAGCCGAGCAAGGGCCCTGTGGGAGGCAGCTGGAATGCTCTTCACCCGCAGCGAGTGAATTCAGCTCATTCCACGAGATGACAGGGAGCGCTTGCTTTCAGGCCTCACGCTGGGTGCTCTGGGGTCGCGGGAACAAAGATGCAAGAGGCAGCTCCGTGTCCTCAGGCCGGGGGACAGGGAGGCGCTCGGCCCCTGCCTGGTCCAGGGTCTGAGCGAGATGAAGGCTACTGGATGGAGTTGGGGTACCCAAGAGGATGCCTCTCTTGCCCTCACCGGACTAAAGAAACATCGAGGTGCACGCCTGAAGTGCGGCTGAGAAGGCAAAGGGATTCTTTTGTCCATTCAGTAATAACTATTCGCTGGCTGCCTACGATGTGCCAGACGCTGGGAGCCTACCGCACGAGAACCCTGCCCGCCTGGAGCACATTCCCGGGGCGTGGGGGGCGGACAATGAACAATGGTCACAGTGAAGAAGAGGCTAAGGGATGTGCAAACAGAAAGCAGAGCGGGGTGGGGCCTGAGGCGTCAGGGCTGGAGTCGCTTTAATCAGGGTCACTGAGAAGGCCTGAGCCGTGTGCTGGAGGAAGCGGGGTGGCCATGGGCTCCGGGAAGGGATGCGCGCAGCGGGAGCCACGGAGCAGCGGCCCCGAGGGAGACGCTCGCTGCGGCGCCGAGGATGGGCGAAGGCGGTGAGATGTGGCAGCGGGCCGGGAGGCAGGGCAGAGCGGGCCCCCAGGGCACTCAGGAAGTGGAGGATCTGGGAGTCGAGCCTCCCGTAAATCAAGTGCATCTTACAAATCAAGAATTTTAATAGTGATGTAACAGTCAAACCTGAAACACATTCTTTAAATTTAAAATACCAGCTTATATCGCTGCTGATGTTTTGCTTCCACCCCTTCCTGAATTCCGCTTTGTTTTTATTCTAAATAAAACATTTGTTCAATGAATACAAGTTGGTGTACTTAAAAACTATTTTAAGTCTATTGGCGGAATTCTAAAGCCAAATACTCCAAAGTTCCGAAGGCTGAATTTAGAGAAGGACGAGTGTTACAGAAACGGGCCGCAATGGCCTCCAGGGATTGACCCCCATGTTGCTTATTTCTTCACAGCAGGCCAAGACCATTAGCTCAGCACTCGCCAGCGCCAAACTCAAGCTCCTGCGCATCCAACGGTTTTAAATACGCCCCAAATAAGCATATTTTCATCCACTTCGAGCCTAGCCTGCTTTGCAGATCCCCTGCAAGTGCACCCAACACCCGCCAGCCTCCGGTAAGCCAGATCCTGCGAGCACAGAGGACCTCAGCCCCTACTGCCCTGCAGAGCTCCCCGACCGCCCGTGCTGCCGAACAGCGCCCCCCAGACGTGCCAGGACCCTCTCTGCCTGGCCTGCTCCCCTTCTGCCTCTGGAAGGCGCCTGCTGAGAGGGGCTTCCTTTCTCAGGCGCCTTGTCCACGCACCGCCAGAGAACGCTCCTCCTGGGTCACTGCCATCCCCTCTGTGGTCAGCCTTGAGGTTCGTGAGTGACAGCTGGAGAGCAAAACAAGGGCAGTCCCACGGCTTCTGGGGTGCCTACCTGAGGGTGGCCCCGGGGTGATCGGGGTCGTAGGACTGGGTCCCACGGAGGACAACGGTGGTGGAGGGGGTCTTGGAGATGAAGAGGTGAGTGCCCTCTGAGATGACGCTCACGGGGGCCCGGGACCGCACCTCCACCCCCACAGAGTAGGTACTGGACACGATGCTGCCTTCGATCTGAACCTGCAGCACAAGGACAGAGCAGGGAGCCAGCTTGAGTCGGATGCGCTGCTCAGAATTAGAAAGGGGCCTGGTGAGTCGGCGTGTTTCATTGACTCCAGCTGATGGCTTCCGGGGGCCTGGGGAGACTCGGCCATTCCCAGCCAGGCAGCAGTCAAGTTCGTGAAAATAAACAACAGGCTTGGCGCCCGCTGGGAGACAAAGGGGCTGGGGTCGGTGAAACACCCACGTTTCCTTAACTAAGTCTGTATCACGTACAGAGCTGGGGTTTTACCAGGTTTGTGGACATAACAGCACCTTAAATAACTTTCCATGTGTGCACATATTTTACAGTTTTCAAACCTCCTGTCAACAGTGAATTTTTCCATTGTCTTAGATTTTGTTTAGGTTACAATTCTTTAAGATGATTCTTTCTAACCATCAAATATATTATGGAATTTATGAGCTATAAATGAAATTTACAACAGGTATTTTTAAACTTAGGAATAGTAAAATATTTTATAAATATAGTGCTCAAAATTTTTCTTTGAAAAGTTTGATGCAATTTGAAAAAATACAGCCTAACACTTGCTATGATGTTGACCGGGGCTCTCACTCGGTCATTCTCAGTGTTGTCCAGACGGATGCCTGTGGCTCCCTGCCGGTCTGTCTCCGGAGTGTCTGAGCAAAACTACTCTTTATATGCCCAGTCTCTGCTTCCCTTGCTACTCCAGCTCCAACGGGCTATGGAGAATGCTCCAAATCCGTAAAGGACGGAGGAAATACAATCGGGGAAGAAATGGCAATGATGGGAATGAGCTTTGAAAAACTCCTGAGTGTTGGCCACCAAATGCAGCGCAGGATGGATGAATCAGATGTCTGCACAAGCACCGACCTCAATGTCCAAGTGCAATTTCCAGCTCGACACATTTACACCTGCAGTCACGGTCTTTCTCCATCGTCTCCTTCCATCACTTCTGCCTTCCCATTGCCTGCAGGAGACACCTCCACCCTCACTTTCAGCCTTGCTTTTAGACTTCTAGTCTCCAAAATGGTGAAACCATAAATGTCTGCTTAAGTCTACCAAGCTGTACTATTTGTTATAGCATCCCCGGCAAACTGAGACAGCTCCTTAATGACAGAGCCAAATATTCGTCTCACTTTCCCAGTACTAGCACAGTGGCCTGGTCAAGTGAGTGCGCTGAAAAGTTTTCTTAAACAACTAAGCAGTTTTAGATGTAGTTTTCAACTGATTGGTTTGCCAGTGTTTGGATGTAAATTGTTCTCTCAAGGGGATGAAACATTTCTCTCAAATCCTATGCACACTCTTTTTTTTTAACAACGCCCTTTTCTTGGATAGAACATGTTGAGAGTTAAAAATGCTGAGTTCTTGCTCCACGGCTGGTGGAAAGTAACAGTTTCATTGTGCAGTAGTAAGGAGATTTAAAAAGATCGGTTTCCTCTCAGCTAGCTGACCTTGGCAACTGCAGTATAGTTTCCGTACTCCAGAAAGAAGCTCGGGACGATAATGGCTTGTCTGTGACTGTCCACGCCGGGAGGAAGGGCTACCGGGGCTCCGTCGGACTTCAGAAGGCTCCAGGTGTAAGAGATGCCTCGGGAAATGTCACAGAGAATGTCCGCTTCGAATGTCACTCCCAGTTTCACGGGCTGAGACCTCCATATCTGTGAAAACGAAAGGATGCGCCACTAAAACTTCCAAGAGCTGATGTAATAGTGAAGTATTAAAAACTAGAGTTACTCTCAACTAAGAACTCCAATGATTGTATAATCACAGGATAGGATTCATAGAGCTGGACTTTAGGCAGGAGTGAAACAAAGACACATCTATTTAAGAGGCAAAAGTCAAAATGTGACAACAACAACAAGAAAGAAGAAGTAAATATTTATACTTACATACTCATGATGCAAAAGAAGTTTCTAAGCATAAAATTGAGGGGAAAATATCAAAGGAAACAACGAATAAATTTACATAAAATTTTAAAAATATGAGTCAAAAACCATAACTTTAAAAAGCAAACAACAGAGAAAAATGAAATTAATTTAAAATGTACACAGCATAGTTAATATGCCTTAAATTCCATAGGAAAATTTCAAATACTCCAACAGGAAAATGAGCAAAGACATGTATAGGCAACTTACAAAATAAAATATAAATAGATAACTTACTGTACAGTTTTGATTGTGAAATCATGTAAATGTTATCCAAAAAAATAAAGTTAAATAAAAAACAATGAATCTGATGCCTGAAATTTGGAAACAAACTGAAACAAAGGAAGGTAACCATATTTCAAGAAAGAAACATTAAGAGAAATACTTCAAGGGACTTTAATGCACATTATTTTGAGAATATGTTCTTAATGGGATATATTCTAAGGACAAAAAAACCTACAAAAAATCTGAAAGCTCATTCATCCATTTTGTTTCTGGTGACATTGTAACTTTGATAGTATGTCATGGACTTATTAATGAACATTCTATAAATAATTATGTTGATGTTCTAAGAACCAGGATTTTAGTATGAGAGAATACACATACAAAATTTAAAAAGTAATCATGTCAATTTTACATAAACATGCTTGAATGGGAAATATCGGTATGAAATCGTGACATTTCATTTTCTTTTGAATTCTTATTTCCTAGTACTATCTACTGAAATCTAAGAAGCGATGACGAGCCAGGGACAATGAGCACCTCTGCTTCCAGACCTCAGTCAACCCCCTAAAAGGCACAAAGCCGCGTGGAGACTTGGCCCGTTCCAGAGCTGGGGCAGCTGTCATGCCAGGAAGGAAGTCGTTCCAGAAGCCACCAGAGCTGGCTTACAGAGTCCTGCAGACCCGAAGGGGCTACTTGGAGCATCAAAAAGGTAACAGCTGCAATTGATGGAATCCTGTTTGCAAAAATCGACGGTGCTAGAAGAACGAGACAGGCTTCCCTGTGTGCTCAAACTGCACACACAGCTCATTTGTTCCCATCAGAAGCAGCCAGTGCGAGAATCCATTACTCTGAGCACTGATGATGAAGGAATTAAGCATTTATTCTTGCTTTTCTGTACAAACTATATTTCAGGTGACCTCAGAGTCCTAGTTGATGACAGAAAGGGTTTTTTTGGGGGGCGGAGAGGTGTACAATTGCACAAAGATAGTTTGAAGACAATTAGAGAAATCTGATTATGGGCTCGGTTTAGATTATATTAAGAAATCAATAATTGTTGAGGTGTCATAATAGCATTCTGTTTATGCAAGAAAATTCCCTTATTTTTAGAGAGATACATTGACGATTTTAGGGGCTAAGGGCCATGATATCTAGAAATGACTTTAGAGTATTTCAGCAAAAGGAAAAAAAAGATAAGGCAAATATGGCAAAACTTGGAGGACTTCATTGTAGGTGACGGATTATTATACTGTTTGTTCCACTTTCACTTACATTTGAAGTTTTTCATAATAAAAGTTTTAAATGTAAAAAGCCATTCATAAATATATAAAAATATTGTTTGCTCACATGAATAATACAAAAAATGCAGTACTCAAGGGGAAAATATTAGTACCCATGTATCCACAAGCCGCATCCCTCCCGGCCACAGCCTGTCCCACCCTGTTTCTCCGCCCTTCCCTATCCTTTGAGCACGTGCCTGCCCTGAGCCTGGAGTTATTCGGGTCTGGCTACTCTGTGAGGGCAGAAGGGGCAAGGAAGGCCAAGTGGGCATTGCCAGTGGGCAGGGTCATGCTTTTAAATTACTTTCCAATTACTTTGTGCTGTTTCTACTCTGAATACAGTGTCATTCCAGGACTTGCCCTAAAACTGCCCAGATTTATGTGGGCAACAGCAAGTTTTAACAAGAAAATGCTCATTTTTAAGCTATTAGTAATAACATATGTTAAAAATATGAGCTGCCCAGTACAGACGAGACTATGTTGGAAGGGCAGGCATTTGTGAACTGACACAGCCTCTCCAGAAGGGCATGTGGCAAGGTTTATCAAGATCCTGGAAGAGGCATTAATATCCTTTGGTGCAGTACTTTTTAGGAATTATTCCTATGGAAATATCACAGACACGCACAAAGATTTGTGTCAAGAAAGTTGATTGTCAAGTTATTTACATTGATTTAAAAGTGGAAACAACAAATGTTCAACGATGAGGACGTTAAATGATGTATAATTTGTGCATATGATTTGATGTTATGCTGACACTGAAATCATGTACTCAAAAAAACGTCACACTATAAACCAGTTGTCCCCATTTCATTGCACACACACAAAAACACATATAAAGACCCTTAGAAAAATACTGAAAATAAGCACTTCAGACTGAAGAGTGGCTATGTCTTGACTGAAGGGTTTCAGATGATGACAGTTCTTCTTTAAGTTTTTCGTTGTTTTACACATTTTCTAAAACGCGCCTATTTTATTTTATATTCAGAAAAAGGAAGTTATATATATATATATTTTTTGGAAGTTATAATTTTTAACGAGGCTCGACACCCAGCCAGATGCTTCCTTACCCCACAGAGCCTCCCCATTCGTGGGCTAACAGTAAAGCATTATCCATCAAATTCGGCATTTTATTTACATCTTCTCATTTAATCCTTACCGCAGCCCTGCGAGCGTTGTTATCACAGACGAGGACATTTTTAAAGAATGAACCCAGGGTCTCTGGGAGCTTGAGGAGTTTGGGCTGGACTGTCTGCTGGGACAAGGGCAGCGCCGGGCTCACCGGGTCCCTCTGCTTGGTGGCTTGGAGCTCGTCTCACCCTGGGGACCCGCCCTCACCTGCTCAGCAGCCTAGCCTTCTCCGGGGGCCGTGGGGCCGGCCTGCAGAGGTGACGTGCCACCTCCCTGGGCACAGCCGGGCCCGCGCAGTGCAGCTCCCCACAGGCGCGGGCCTGGACCGGGCAGGCGGCCGGCTGGTTCCAGCCACTGCTCGCTGGGGGAGGCACCGGTGACCCATACCCAGCGGGACAGCACTGACCCCTTGCGGCTGGAACACCACGGAAGAACAACTGGGGACACGAAGCCCAGCTCTGTTCTTAACTGCACTCTGTCACTTGAGCGACTTTGCCCTGAAAGGAGCATTTGCTCTGAATCAAAGGCTTCGGGAAAACTAGTGAAAGAAAGAGCAAGCCTGTTTTTTTCCCAACCCAGGTAGGTGCTGGGCAATTGCTTTTGATTTGATGTCTTCCGTATTCAATCTTTTCTTTCTCCTGAAAATGCTACAGTTAGAGACACTCAGTTAAAAAAAAAAGAAAAGAAAGAACGAAAGGGCCTCCTGAGTGCAAGCCGTGCCCGGTACCGGGCGAATACAGGCGATTGAGGGGCTTGTTCGGCAGCAGGAGCAGGCTGTCGCCTGGTCCCAGCCAGGCCTGCTCCCACGCACCTGTCCGCACCCTGCGCCCTCCAGGCACTCCCGTGTACAGCACTTGGCAGCCTGGGCGCCGCCCCAGCTCGCGTCCTTGTGCCACGGGCTCCAGCCGAGGCTGGAACGAGACTTCGACGCTATTGCACAGGCTCGGGCCCTACCTGGACCTTCCCGGGCCCCAGGTTCTTGAGCAGGGGGGGCTGGCAGGGCTCCCGCACGATGAACAGCTGCCTTCTCAGAGGGGCGGCGCTGACGCTGTTAAAGGCAAGGGCCTCCACCGTGAACTCTCCTTCCCTGGAGGGGGGACAATGCACAGAGGTGAGGACGAGGCCCACGCCAGCCTCGTCACCAGCCTACGGAGGAGTAATGGCCGGAGCTGATGGCAGGTCAGCTTGCGGACCAGAGCAGACGAGCCAAGGTCACGGGGTGGGCTTCCACATGGGCCATTTGACCCACCTGATTAGCAGGCCCACCTGGTGGGGGTCAGGGCAGGGGCTGAGCTCCCAGACTGATGTCTCGTGTCATATGAAAAAATGGATAAAGCCACGTGAGACCACGCTGCCCCCTCGATTGCCGGGAGCGATCCGTGGGTTTTCCCTGTGTCACGGGGCACCCCCCGGACTAACTGGGGACCATTTCCTGCTCCATGGATCACTTTTCCTGACAAATTTCTTAGGTCCCAGAGCCTGGAGATGCACCCAGACTGCGGAGGAGGCCCAGGTGTCCAGCTGTGGAGAGACGCAAGGAGGTGGGAGCTGAGGGCCAGGCCGCTAAGGAAACACATGTTGATTTTGCAAAATGGAAATAATTCAAATGGCTAATAGCTCAAGGCTGTTGGATGGGAAGCAGAAAAGCCACCCCCATCAGGAGACCACCAGTCCAAGTCTGCAAGGTTGGAATGCCGCTTGCTGTACTGGAGCTTCGGGGAGAAAGGTAGGACCTGTTGGTCCT
>JAQZBX010090043.1:0-12552 GCA_029593785.1 Cabassous unicinctus
GATGATGAAACCAGAGCTCCTGGATCCAGCCATGCCTGAAGCTGAAATACCCCTGCACCTTCCAGATGAGTGAGTCAATAAACCCCTCTTTATACTTAAGCTGGTTTGAATTTTTCTTTTGGTGGGCAGTTGTGAGTATCCTAACTAATATAAACAGAACAATGCCAAGCTCTTGGTGGGCACTCAGTAAGGGTTAAGTTATGATACAGAATGCTAAAGAAGCATGACAGGACCTTGGACTCACAGCACCCTGGGCTATTTAACCTGTTGCTCCTGTGAGGAATGAGATGTGGGCTCTGCACTCGTGGAGCTTGTCTCGTTTGAAGCGATAAGAAAGACACAAGATGCCAATTCAATGCCCAGTAAATCAAACACGGAACCTAAATAAAATAATATGTGTTGAGTAAACTGTAAAGAGTCTTCCAAGAGATTAATAAAAACAGTAATAATAATAAACTGATCCAGAGAAAGGAGAGATTAGAACTGGAGTGACCAACAGAAGGTTCCTGAAGATGGTGGGTTTCTCATTTGTTCAGTCAACCAATACTGATTAAACTTCGTGCAGTCGGCTACCTTCTTACGTTCTCAGAGCATCGTAGCGAGAACAGCCCCATAAAATAAGTGCTGCTTTTATTTCTGCTCTATAGACTCAGGAACTGAGGCTCCGAGGTTCAGTCACTGCTTTAAGGCAGGACTTTTTTGGTTACAAGTGACAGAAACTCAACTCAAAAGGGGGGAAATTTCTTGGCTACGTAACTGAGAGGCCCTGGATACGTCTGGCTCCAGGTGGGGAATGTTATTGGAACCGGGGCCCACTCCACCTCCCAGCTCCTCCTTCCTCTGGGAGATGCCACGCCCAGGCCAGGGCTCCTTGGGGGGAGGCCACGAGGGCCGCAGACATGCAGGCCTTCCCTTCAGCAGCCGGGGAAAGAGAGGACTGTCCACGAGAGTTCTGCAGGCGTCCTGGGCTTGCCCCTCCATGGCCAGCTCTGGTCACGTGCCCTTCTCTGCATCACTCAGTGGCTCAGATCTGCCCACCTGGGTTTTCTACCCACCCCAGTTCCAAGTGGTGGAGTCAGGTCCATCCTGAGCCCCATGGGCTGAAAGCAGGGGTGGAATGGTTCCCAAAGAAAGTTGGGGTGCCGTTATTAGAAACAGGAAGAGTGGACGTGTGCAGCCCGAGACCACCCATGTCCAGCTCTGTGGCCTGTCCAAGATCAGGTGTGGAGTGACCTGCTGCTGCCAGGTTTCAATTTTGATCTAATGAAGAAGCACCATCAACTCTTCTATCTCCCGTAAAAAAGCATGTGAGGCTCCTGCCTCCTCCCCTTCACCCTCATCTGCTCCTCCCAGGGCAGTAGAGGTGGTTGCAGCCTTCTTCCACCTGACCTTGTGTCCCGGTGGACAGGCGGCGCTCCAAGCCAAGGAGCGCTGGAGGAAGGAGGGGGAGCGCCCTGCAGACACCTTCGTTCCACCTTCTGGCCTCCAGAGCTGCGAGAGGAAAACTGTGCTGTGAGCCGCCGGTTTCATGGCGGTTTCTTGCAGCGGCCCAGGAAGCTGGCCTAGTGCTGTGCTGACATCTCACCCAGGAGAGGGGATCTTATCCCAAAGAGCTCACAAGGCTCTGGAGCGCTTTCCGGCAATGGAATGATACGGCCATCGTGCTTTTAAAGGGTCTCCTGGCTGTCGTGTAGGACACGGTTGGGGCCTGGGGTGGGGGACGCCTGCACCCCTGCCTCCCACAGCTGCCTCCGGGGAACTGGGTACCCATGCTGGGACGGCCACTGGTCCTGAGGGCAGGGAGGCTGCATCTGGGCCAGGGCTGGACTCTGACCGCTGTGGGCCCCTGGCCGCCCCGACAGTGATGCCCACCACAGACGACCTTCCCCGAGCCTGCCTTGGGCTGCAGCTCCCTGGGGAAAGCTTCCCAAGAAACCTGAAACCCAGAGGAAATTTACTTCCCTCCTCTCCGGGGCCACTTTCCTCTCTGCCAATCATCTTTCAAAAGCCATGGCCCTTCCAGGGCGCTCCTGTTCTGGCCCGGCCGGCGGAACCCCGGGTGAGGGATCTCCGGCCCCCGCTCGCGGCTTTCCCTCCTCGGCTCCTTTACGTGTAGCGTGTGGCTTCCCCTGACCGGCCTGAATTCATTCTTCTTTCAGTAGTCCAGCCCAGGAGCGACTTCTTCACATTCTTTATTCTCTTTGCCTAAACACTTAAGGGACTAACGGCCACCTTGGTGCTTCCCATGAGGAAAAAAAAGGGGGGGAGGCTGTCCAATGACCTAATTTCCATGTAACTAACAACTTTGGGGCAGTTCATCGTCTTCTCTTACTGAACTTCCCCCCGACTTCCATCCCACTGACAAGACCTGGAAGAGAAATCGTGTTGCTGGCGGAGAATGAAGAGTGGCAGAGGTGTGAGGGCAGGGCGAGCCCTCTCTAAGGAAAGCAGGGAACGTCCTCTCCCCTTCCGCTGCCCGAGCTGCCATTAGCCATGCACGTCCTTGTGGCTGACCTTGTCCTGGGGTCCCTCTCATCACCCTCAGAGGATGGTACACCCTCTTTGGAGAAACACCGTCTCATACTGTCCAGGGATCTTGGGGACTCTCAGAAGATTCACAGACAGGTGGCACGAGTGAGCGATGGGTCACTAATGGTGATATTGGGGTGACCTTCAAACAAATTTTCCAACAGACCACGGACCCCCAGCCCTGACAGCCTCCTTTCTGAACCCTGTGTGGTCAGAGCTGCGATGGACCATCAGGCGGTCGTCTGCCTTTCCCTGCCCTGCTGGCACATGGACACTCGCCAAATGCCAGGACAATCAGGAGACAGGGAGAAATGAAACTGCATGCAGCCAAGAAGCCGCAAGAAGCTTTCTCAGGCAGACGAAAATTTGCATTCCTGATGGTGGCCGCTCCCTCCAACCAAACATTTCCTTTGGCTTTCCGGGAGGGCTCGCTGGAATTTGCCCCGATCCTTTTCCTCCGGCAGCAGGTGTCCGGGGACGGCTGGGCTTCTGTGGCTTGGGTGGTGAACACGTGCAGGGAGCACTGTTCAGCCACAGGAGAGGGGAGTAGAGAGCCCCCCCCACAGCCAGCGTGGAGCCGAGGCAGTGCCCGCCGCTCTTCCTTCCGCCTCCAGGGCCGCTGAGGCTGGGCCGAGAGATGGAGAGAAACCGAGGCACAGAGTGACCGCAAATGAAGCAGAGAGGAGCGGTCAAGAGATCACGCTCGGCTCCAGAACCCCGGCTCTCACACTCACCCTTGGCCTCATGCATCTCCTTTTACCACTAGGGCCTCAGTTTCCCCCCTGGGGTCCGAAGGACCAAGCTTGCTAAAATGTGGTGTTAGAATGACAAATCACGTAGGAGAAATTTTATTTCTGATTACATCAAGAAAAGTTTACCGTCTAATATGGCTTTAGCTCCTGAGCACTGGCAAACCTTCCTTTTGAACCAAGCGTCTCTGTCTAGGTGTTAATACCTTGAAATGTTTTGTTTACATTGCGTTTCTGTTAATGGTTGTGGTCTATTTAATATGCCGAGGAATAATGATTTCCCACTTCCAATCTTCTGTAAAGAAATGTATTTAATTTTTAAAAAGGGGAATTGATTCAGAAACAAACGTTAAGAAAATAACATCCGTGGGAGTCGGAAGAAGCCCGTGGAAGTGGCACCTACTGGCAGAGAGGCTGGCCTGGTGGACGCGTCCCTCAAGGCTGGACCTGGGGTCCTCTGGCCGCCCCCTCCCTTCCAACTCTAGGACTCCGTGAGGCTATGGAACATGTTCAAGGTTGGGGACAAGGATGTGGAATTGAATAACAGGCTAGTAGCGGACATTTGTTTAAGTAGGTGCCCAAATGTTGGACGAGAGGGAAACAGTGACCGCCCCAGCCCAGAGTGACCGAGGACATGCGCTCTGGGACAGGAGGGGGGAAAGACTCTCCTGTGGAGATGGCGAAGGCCGCCGGCCTCTCTGAAGGAAAACTGGGCCATCTCTTTGGGGTTTGTCTGTCGCTTTCCTAAGGAACTTGGCCCCCAGCCCTCCTTGGGGGAGTGTGGGAGGTGGGGGGCTGCCCTGAGCTGGTGTGTGAGGCAGTGAGTCCAGCAAACACGCTGGTGTGCTCACACGCATGCACCTGAGGCGGAGCCCAGCCCCTGCCAGCCCGCCCGGCCCACCTGGGAGGTGGTGCTCTCATCTGCCCTTGGACTCTGGGGTGCAAAGTCCGAAGCCAGGGGAGGAGGCCTCAGGGGCAGGGAAGTTCTCCCTCCTCCCCTCCCTCCCCTCCCCACGCTTTGCCCCTATGCTTGAGGGTGGAGAAGCAAAAGCTGTGTCCCATCAAGGCCCAGGGCTCTCCCTAGCCCTTCCGGTGGCTCCAGGGCCACCCAGGCAGGTGTGAGGGCCTGGAGGAGCCACAGCACCTGAGCAGCTAGGTGAGGTCTCCACAGGGAGCTCGTGTGGGCAGGGGGTCCCCAAACTGGGCAGCAGCTGGTGGACACGACTCTCTGTCCGGGTCCAGCGGCTCTCGAATCTAGTGCACCCCACACTCAGCTGGGGGAGCTTTGGTCAAAAGCAGACCCCCCCGGGCCCCACCCAGAGCCTGGCTCTGGGGCGTCCTCAGATGGGCATTTCTGGCACACTGTGGTGGAGACTCAATGAGGGCCAGTGGCCTGGGGAGTGCAGTCCTGCCTTGGCGTGCCTGGCCCCGTGCACCGGGGAGGGCTGAGCCAGGGGCAACCTGTCTGTGCACCCAGTATGGGGGAGGTGGGGGGCTGCTGTCATTTGTTCATCATCTCATGGGGCCACAGGAGAGACCAGGAGCCAGGCTGAAGCTCAATTGTCAGCCTGGAAGCCAATCACAGAGGGCTTCCTGGAGGGGGTGGCCTGCAGTGGGGCCCTGAGCCATGGGGTTTTGAGATGGGGAAGGAGGACACCCTAAATCAGGGGTTCTTAACAAGGGTCCGTGAGCTTGAATTGAAATTCAAAAAAACATTATTTTTGTGGGACTGTGTTGGTGGAGTGTGATATTGTTATTAAATGATACACAGTACAGTGTGGACTTAGGGAGGGGTCCGTGGTTTTCACCTGACTGCCAAAGGGGTCCGGGGAACAAAAAAAGCGAAGCAGCCCTGCCCTAAATGGTGGGTGCAGCCTAAGAGGCATGTGGGCTGGACAGGGTGGGGCCAGGGGCGCCTGAACAGAACCCTGCAGCTGGCCGAGTGGGAGCAGATTCCTGAATAAAGACCCCCCACCCCATTTCCAGTCCTCGGAAAGCCGCTTGGCCCTTCAGATCCACCCTGCAGGTGGCAGGGGCCACAGGAGCCGGCGCAACATCTGCCGCGGTGGGGTCAGCTTCCCAGACCAGGCTTGGCTTCTCAGACGCCGGGTGGAGTTCTGCAGACAGACAGACATCCGCTGATACCTCCGCTGACACGCCACAGGCCCACAGGCCCACAGCCCAGCATAGCCACCCTGAGGGCCCCAGGGCTGGGGACATTGGGAAAGCTGCTGCCCCAGCTCCCTCTAGAAATGGAAACCTCTGCCTCCTGCAGCCCTGGCTTCCAGCTGCCGGCCAGGCTGCCCCGTGGCGCTCTCTGCACGGAGACCACTGCGCAAGCCTTCAGCCTCTAACCCCCTGCCCGCCTGGGCCAGGTCCCTCACAGCCAAAGGCTAGTTACTCCATAGACCGTTTAGCCATTAATTTAGTTCTCAAAATGTTGTCAATAAATCATGGATAAGACGAGTTCCCAGAACAACCTGTTTCTTGCCTATAAAGAACAAACAGCTCCAGGTTTCCAAGCCAAAGGCACATGAATGTCTGTGCTTTGCCAGCACCCCAGGCCTCTGCTTAAGCTCCACGTTAATCTCCCTTTAAATATATATATAATTTTTTTCTTTCCCCCATAAGAACCAATTGTTTACCATGGCAAACCTAATGCCGTAATTATAGGCTGCGCCTGACCTCCGTGGGCCCCCGCCGGAGGAAGGCAGGTGAGCTGCTCGGCTGCTAGACTCTTGAATGGGCTCTTTGGTGGAACGTGTTATTTCACCTCCTTGTCGCGGGGGTGTGGGGCCCCAGGCATTCAGCCTGAGAGCAGGGCAGGGATCTGCTGCCATCAGAGGCCGTGACTGCCTGCCCCCTCAGCCCCCCGAGGCTCCTGTCCTCTCCAGCTGCCCTAGTGGGACAGAGGAGGTGCCAGGGAGCAGGGGTCGCCTTTTTCCTGTTCCCTGCGCTTTGGGCCTCCGTGGGAGGCACCGGAGGTGTTTGCTGTTGGTGTCCCTGACCCACCCACAGCTAAAGGGCCATCACGGGGGACCGGCCTTACTGCCTCGGGCTCTGTCCTGGTGTGCCCACCACCCCATAGCTGTGCCCACCCAGGAGGGTCTTTCTGGAGTCAGACTCTGGCCATACCCAAAGGACTGGCTAAAAACCTGAGTGGAATCCACTGGCTAATTACCAGGCTCTTCCCTGAGTCGTCTCCACGTCTGTAATGGCAGCAGGGAATAGAAGTCATGCAAAGGCGAGGAGTTGTGACTGGGATTCCCCGGCTCTGACCCCCGGTCCCTGCAGGGCGTCTTGAGGATGAAGCCAGAGCTGAGGTTCCGTGCTCCTGGAGGAGAGCTGTGTGCTTCCCCATCAGCAGTAGCCACCGCGCTGACGCTCTCAGAGCTGGCTGGAGTGGCCAGAGTCCATCCAAGGACCCATTTACTCCAAAGAAAGTGCTCAGCGGCCATTTCCAGGCTCACAGAGGCTCTGCCGGCAGCTCCCAGGGGAGCTTTGAAATCTCCTGGGATCACATTATTGGCCAAGCAGAGATGGCTTTGTGTCCCAAATCCAGGAAAATATCAGCTGGTGAAGTGGCTTTTAAGCAGGTTCCCCACCCGACCCTGCACTTCTGTTTCCTGGTACTGTGTGCATTTCCCTCGTTGAACTGGGATGTTTAGTTGCACTGGTATGTTTCATGTCTGTCACACAATAGATTTCAAACTTCATGAGGGCAGGAAACATATCTGCCCGCTTTGCCTGCAAATACTAGAGGTAAAGCGTGGGAGGGGTGGAGGGCGGAAGGGCTCGCACCACACCCCTGGCTCGTGTGCCTGGCGTCTCCTGGCAGCTCTGGGCTCCTGCGTGGAGGCTGCCTTGGCCCCTGACAGATTAGACAACCCGAGTTCCCCAGAAAACTAATGTCCCAGAACTCTGCAAAATGCCACAGCCTTTTTCTGCATTTGGACTAGATAGCGTGAAGAGCAGAACCTGAGTCATGAAGAAAGCGTGAAATGATGCTAAGTCTATTTCGTTGACGAAGGCAAGAACCTGTGCAGAGCATTCAGGAATCACGTCCACCCAAAGCAACTGGAAGCAGCAAAGTTTGGGAGCTCAGAATTGTTCCTGCTTCTCTTAACTGGAAAGTTCCCTGAGCCAGGACACTCTGCTCCCTCAACGTGCCAGGCAGAGAACATCGCTGCAGAGCCCTGTAGACGGGTTTGCCGAGTTTTGACATTCTTTAATCATGCTCACTTGAACTATTGATTAAAATCAGCAGTTTCCCTTGTAGTTCATTTTTTCAGTAATGCTAATTTTAGTAATTCATTAAGTTAGGCCTGACAGTGTATCTGCACCTAACATGTGTGATGAGCCAAATCGTGAAATCAGATAATATGTGAACTTCAGGACAAAACCGGCCGTTGGGCCAGGCCTCACCAACAGACCTGGCACAAAGCTACACAGAAAGTTAAACCCACCCCACGCTGAGACCTGCAAAGTCTCGAGAGAACCCTGGCTCTAAACTTCCATCTCAGGGCCAGAATGAAACTTCTCCATTCAGGATGAACGAGTCTACCTTGCTTTCACAATTCTTTGTATTAAAGAGAGACTCTGCCCCAGATCATCGTCATTCACTCCAGAATTTAATATCCTGAGACATCAGGAAGTTTTCCACAGTATCTAAATTAAATTCTTTCTGCTGCAGCTCAGATCAATTTCCTTCTGAGTAGATAGCAAACTGCCAGCCACAGACTGGCTGGGTGATAACCAGAGATTCCCAGATTCTTAAGATTAGCTGCTCTAAGCCTGTCTTTCTGAAGGAAACCACGCCTGTAGGTGGTCCAACGCCTTGCACAAGATCACGCAGAGTTAGATGCAACGCCGGCCTTAGCATCCAAGCTGCTGCCACCCCCAGGTCCCCATCCCCACCCCGAATCCCCATGCAGGGAGAGCGGAGGAGCAGGATGGGCTCATGCCGAGGACGTGTCTTTGAAGACATGAACAGCCAAGTCACAGCCAAGTCACTGAGAAGGAAATTAGTTGGCCTTGGAAATATATGAAAAGTTGCCCAACCTCCTGCATCATCAGAGCGATGCAAATGAGCATCTATCAGATTTGTCATGATCCCAGAGTATGACAACATTCTGTGTTCACACCGACACACTTAACATTGCCGATGGGAGTGGAGCTGAGACAACTCCTTAGGAGCCATTTGGCGATGTGCGTTCACATTAAAAACAGACACACCCTTTGCTGGCATGTCCAATAGACATATATACACTCACACATTGCCCAAGGGCACAGGGAAAAATCTGGAAACGCTACAGATGACTCTAGAAGTTATGGCTCACTCATGCAAAGCAACAAACCATCACAAAGGATGAGTCAAATCCATCTGTGCTCATGTGGAACTGTCTCCAAAATATATGGTTAATTGAGAAAAGCAAGGTACTGAAAAGTGCTCTTTAGCTGAGGCTATTTGCATGCAAAGTAAGAAGAGGGCCATGAATGCATCAGTGTGAGTGGAACATGCGTGTGCATGGATTCTCTGGAAGGATGTCCCAGGCATTGTCATCCGGAGGACCCAGAAGGCGTAGAGACTGATTCTCACCGACACCTTTGCTGTCACGTCAAGTTGTTCCCATGTGAACGCATTTCTCATGTAATGCATATTAATATGGCATAAAATAACACACCACGTTTGATCACGGCCTTCGACACTCCACTGATGGCTGAGACTCCCCTACGATGGGGAGAATCCTGATCTCCTGGGCTGCGAGACAGTTAAATGGGGCAGCACACGAGCTGCCCGTCCTAAATCAGCAAGGTCTGATTTTCTTAGCCAGCTTGAGAGTTCCCGAACAATGTGGTTTTGCCTTAAAGGCCAGAAGCAGAACGGGCCGTTCTGGGCTGACACCGCCTTATCTGGGCCCCAAAGTGCATGACCCCAGCTGTCCCACGAAGCCCTTGCGACGACTTGCTGCCCACACACCACGCTGGTTTGCTAGGTCTTCAGCCTTCAGCCCTGTTGGTCTCCCCCAGCTCGTTCATCACAAAGGGCAAATGCTAAAAGCAGCCGCAGAAGCTTCCCGGCTCTCCTGTTCCTATTCATCGAGTCCAAGACTGGTATTAACACCATTTCTCTACTTGCTCCTGTGACTTTAAACTCAAATCATGTCCAGTTTCTCCATTTTATCGATTCAGGACACACAGCTTACTTCAAACCCACTATAATGTTTCATTTTCTAAATCTTTGTTTCAAACTCCCCAAGACAGAGATATATAGGACTTGGAGGTCTGATGGCTGGAAAGAATTCCAAGAACCATCCCTAGATGAAGAGAGAGAAGGGGCATCCTCCCAATCTCCCACTGAACTGGGTCAGAGCCAGACCCCCTCATCTCACCCAGTGCTGCCGCAGGGCCTTTGCACCTTATGTTCCCTCAGCAAGAGCACCATCCCTCCGTTTTGCACAGACTTGGTTCTTCCTCATCTTCCTGTCCCAACTCGGATGCCACTTCCTTGAATGGGTCTCCCTGCCACCTCAGCTGGGTAGCCTCTCTCCACCATCTCTAGCCATTGCCCACCCCAATTTTCCTTTCACATTTGTTTGTGTATTGTCTTTGTCCCCACTAGAATATAAACTCCAAGAAGACAGGGAACTGGGATTATCTTTCAGAACAGTATTCCCAACAGCTTGCGGAGAGCAGAATTCAATAAACATGTGTGCAGTGAGTTAATGAAGACAGCAAATGAAGAATATCTTCATCCTATCCCTAAACAGTCATGTGTGTTTGTGCCCTGGCGTCTCTAATTGTGCTCCAATTTCTTGCCAGTTCTGGTCCAGGCCCCTCTGCCTGGCATCTGAGGCCTCTTAGCCAGGCCACACGCTCCCGTGCTCACCTCTGGCTCCGACCGTTTTTCCCGCCATGACTCACACCCCAAACGTTCTTTATCTTCCCGAGCCTCCTCCGCCTCCTCCTGGACTGCCAGTCTCTGCTCACCTGGCTGCTTCCTGGCCTCTCCGGCTTCTGAGCATGCCCTCCCTCCACAGGGAGGTCCCGGCAGCGCCACTGAATTCCTCCACGGGTGGGGTGGGGTGCAGCTAAGTAGCCTCTCCACCGTCTCTCAAACCCCACGCCTCTCGGGCCAGTTCCTCAACCCCAGCTCAGCTCGCCCTCCGTGGGTGGAGCTCTTACGCCCCACTTGGTGGTTGTGGCGCTTTCGGAAGGAAGAGTGTCCGGCTGTGTAGTAAGCAGTCCAGAAAGGGCCATCGCCATCGCCGTCGTTTTAGAATTATTATTGGGTGGGCTTGAAATGCCCTTTGTGGGGGCCCGTGAGCGTGAGCCTCAGGCAGGCAGCAACGAGGATCCACAGCTCAGCTTTCCATGCTCCCGAGGGGAGCCGAGGGGCGCCCTGGACGGGGCCTCGACCGGCACGCTGGGCTTCCCCGCGTTTGGGGATTTGTAGAGGGAGACATTGGGGGCGAGCAGCAGCGGCAGCCGCCGGCCGCTCGGTCAGAGCAGCCGTTCCCTGCGCCCGCAGGCACCCTTCTCGGCCTTTCCCTGCGCCCGCAGGCACCTTCTCGGCCTTTCCCTGCGCCCGCAGGCACCCTTCTCGGCCTTTCCCTGCGCCCGCAGGCACCCTTCTCGGCCTCCGGAGAGTCACGCCCCCACCCAGCCCGCGTGGGTTGACATGTCCACCCAACGACTACGCCGACGCCGCTGCCAGCCCCCAGGCGTCTGGCCCTCCCCGCAGGCTTGGGCTGAGACCAGGCCTTGCGACTTCCCGCCAGGCACCGCTGCCTGTGGCTTCTTCCTCGGTAACCTCTGCGTTTACTGAGAAAGCCCCATTCAGCTCTCTGTTCATTCCAGCTGCGCGGCTGCCTCACGGGGGGCCAGTAATTGGTTGTTTTTGTTTGTTTGTTTTACTTTTTCCACAGAGCACCCCAGGTGGGAGCAACTAAACTTAATTAAAAACCCGCCTTTTCTGTGCATTAAACCACAGCTAGTTACCGCTATGCACCTACGAGAATGGTGAAAGTTTTTTAAAATTGACAAGATCAAGTGTTGGCAAGGGTGTGGGACAACTGGAACTCTCAGCAAGCACCGAGGGTTGGTGTGAAATGGCACGGCGACAGTCCCTATAGAGCATAGCATTCAGTCACCACATGGCCCAGCGATTCACCTTTAGGAAGTAACCAAGAGAAACAAGACGTCCCCTGAAAGGCAGGCGCGAGAATGTTGGCGGCTTTATTCATAAGGCTCCAGATTGGAAACCATCCACATGCTTGTCAATAAGAGAATGAGAAACAGATTGAGGCAAATTCATATAATGAAATATTATTCGGAAAGGAAATAAATAACAAATTGTTGATATATACGACAATATGGAAGATTCTCAAAAGAATTATGTTGAGTGAAAGAAGCCAGGCGCAAATGAATACATCTGTATGATTCCATTTACGTGACGCTCAAAAACAAGGTTGATCGATGGTAAACGAAATCAGAATACTGGTCGCCTCTGGGTAGCCAGAGTTGGGGAGTGGGGCGGGACTATTGGCCGGGAGGGGACAAGGAGAACCGCCCGGTACCCTGACAGGGTGGCGACTGCACAGGTAGATACACAGTAGGCATTCAGAGAGCCGTGCTTAAAGCTTGAGTATGTCACTGAAGGCAAACATACCTCAAACGAAGAAGAGCAGGGAAAAATCCACACTTCCCAAGGCCAGCTTTCTAGCCGGCTCCTTTGTCACTGTCTCCAAGGCCCCCTGTGCTCCAAATGTGGGCCCTTGGAAAGTGCATCCCGTGACGGGGACACCGGGAGCACTTAGAGCTATTCGGTGACTAGGCTGACAGGTACACGTGAACACTTCCGGGGATTTTATTGCCTAAGAAGGAGAACGTTAGACGTGCCGTTTCCCGGCCTCAGAAGGCCTGTCGAGCGATATATAGAGGCAGAGGAGGGTCTGCAGGCTCAGCGGCGGAATTCTGCTTCTGAGGGAGAAGGTACCCTGTGAGCCAGGTAGCCTGAGGTTGGGAGCAGCTCTCAGGGGACTGATGTCTCAAGATGCGGGGCGCGGGATGCCCCTAGCTGGGTCTCAGCCTCCAGGGGCGGGATGCAAATACCCCTGCAGAGTCATTGGCTGTGGCTGACCTTGCCACACGCTGGCATTTCTGAATGATTCCTTATCCTGCTCCCGCCCACCTCTGCCCCCAAGGCTTGATTGTGTTGTACCTCCTCCCAGGTCACCTCCATTGTCTTAAAGAACCCTGGAAGATGGGTGTC